>JAUJPO010078773.1:0-10886 GCA_032270745.1 Tiaropsis multicirrata
GCAAGTGACTTCATTGATTGAAATGTTTAATTCGAATATGCAATAGTCGGACTTCATCAGGGAGTCATAATTTACTGGGAAAATAACACTCCCCGCTAATTAGAACAAATAAATTTGCAATTTGAAGGGGAGTAATTTTTTCCACCGGGGAGTCATTTTTTCCCGGGAAATTATTACTCCGGGAGTATTTTTTCCTGGGAGTAAAGATTTACGGTTACACCGGGTTCAATTTTTGCGAGTTCAAATTTCGCAACTTTTCGATTTTTCGAAAATGCGTTTCGCGAGTGGGCGCGAAATTGAATCCAAAAAATGTTGCGACTATTTTTTCGGAAACTTTAAGTCCTTTAGGTTTAAAGTCTATTAAATACTTGTTAATTTTGTGTGATAAATCTAGTAAGGTTCGCAAAGAGGGCCGGTTTTTACGGGAGAATTGATGGTTATTTTGTATACAAATTTTATTATTGTCTGCATTTTTTCAGATTGTTTGGACACAGTAAAAGATGTAATCACAGATTTATTCGATACCGTATCATCCAATGAGAGTCTAGTTATCAATAGGAATTTGTCACTCTTGAATTCTGTTCTTCACAATCACAAGTTTCAAGCACTGTTTCATGTGAGTTCCAAAATCTACCTTAATTAAGGGAAGAAATTTTCGTGAATTCGGGTGTTCCGCTAAAGGCGGAATTATCAGTTTACAAGATATCTTACCTCTTAAATTTGACATTTTTCCAAACAGGTCAGGATTGTATTCTATCAAATCTTGAAATTAGTTTCGCGTTACGCATTCATGAGGAACTAAATGGGGGGGATGGGGGGCGTCGCATATTTAATATCTAACACAGTCACATTTAGCCTGTATCTACAAATGCAAAGTTTAAATTTAAGTAAGCCTTTACGCTGAAACGAGGTTCTAAGCTAAGAGACTTCCTGATTTCGAGATATCAAAAAGGATTTTATGTCATGGTTACACGAGAAGACTTTGAGTGTCATCGTTAAAAAGGATTTTAAGCCACCATATGTAAATTTATGAACGACTCTTTAATCTTTTAAATGTCATTTAAATCACCATCTCTTTCTGCTCTCAAATTCACATATAATTCATCTTCCAATTTGAGAACACGTCGTTCTTTAGTACAAAAGTCTCTAAAAAACGCTTGAATAAAAGAGACAAATTTTTGTCTCGATGCTTCGTTTTCCAAAAACTCTTTTAAAAGACGTCACTACGTAAAACTTGAGTGGTCTCAAATTGGCAGGCCCACAACATCTCAAATCAACACAGTACGCCTTGCAGAGTCACTACTCTTTCAATTATATTCGCCAGAGGACATAATCTAGCTAAACAGAACCAAATTCCCATTTCCATCTCGTGTATGATTTTGATGAAGACTTAACGATTTATCACAACGCTTTCACCCTTCTCTTCGCTAGCAGTTTGTGAAATGTTTGTTGACTCTTGAGTCCTGACTTGTTTGAATAACTGTTTTTATTTTATAAGAACCAGTAAATTTCGGCCGAGGCTCAGATGTTGTTAACTTTGAACCACATTTTCTTAAATTTCCCACCCTACCCCACCCTGAAATATATGCCTAAAATGCTTCCCTTGGTCTAAGCTTTAATTATGAAAATTGCCATGCTCAAATTGTGAGTAGTTCTTCATAGATTTTGGTAAAATTTACCACCAAATCTGAGGCTCGATGTTCTTATAAAATTGTTCTTACAAAAGAAAAAAGTGTAACTGTTTAATGTAAAGGCTTTTCACATTCTCCAAGATATGTTTTCTCAGCAAACGATTAGAAAAAAGAAATTGGGGAGTTTTGGAGTGAGAGAGATTGTTTTTTGCTTGAGATGTATGTAAGTGTGTGATGGCGAGTGGAAACAACAACAACAAAAGTTTTTATTTTTGAGACTGTATAGTGTTTTGATTTTGATTTTATTCTGTGCGAGAAAGAGGATGTGCTATGAGATATATACTGACAGTTTATACCATGTCTTGACCATGAACTGTTGGATGGTAATGTTGTGTTGGAATTGTATTAAACAGTACCTTGAATCTTTTAAAGAACAAAACTGTCTGTTTGAGTTAAAGAATCGGGTTAAAGAAAATTCGAGTTAAAGACCAAGGGAAACCAGAAATCGGGCTCTGAAAGTATATCAATTAATCAGAGGCGGATACAGAAGGGACGGAGAGTGTTGATTTCCGTATAAGGAATATGAACGAGAGCACCACTCTCCATCGAAATGATTTAATACGGATTCAGTATAGAGAGATATTCCAGATGTAGATCTAGTTGAGTCCATTGTATGAGATATAATTGTTAAGTACCTGATTGAATTTTTTTGACTCAAATGATAACCATACCCCCGCTGATATTGCAAATCAGCAAAAGTATTTATCTCTAAATTTTATGAGGTATCATAATTTCATTAATTCCACAAACAAAACACTCATACTTTGCCAGTTCGCTATCCTCCCTTTTGATTTTTCATTTCATGTAAAGAGGCAGTTATCAATCAAAGTCTATAAAATTCCTACTAAACATTTGTTGTTTTTACATGTGAAAAATATCCGGTATGATTTAATAGTCAAAACAGTTATCCACCGGTACCGCCCCCTAATAAGTTGTGAGACATTATTTCATTTCGTGTTACTTTTCTTGAGGATGCCCGGGATGCGATAGAAAGGCGGCCTCTACAATATTTACAGGACAAATTGGCTTAAATTCTTAATGCCAACTAAAATTGACTTTTAACAGCTGTTTTACTTATAGTTAGGTTTGAAAGTTTGATAAATGCTAGATTGATAGGATAGGAAGCTAGACTCGATCATGAGAAGGATCAGGGGTCCAATTTATTTGCTAGCTTTAGACTCGATCATGAGAAGGATCAGGGGTCCAATTTATTTGCTAGCTTTCGCTTTAAAATGTCAGAGTGAGCTTGAAGTACAAAAACACATAAGGCGTTATGAAGTTATGGACCAGCCAATTTGAAACCACTAAAGTTTTCCGTAGTAAAGTCTCTTAAACGAGTTTGGAGAACGAAGCATCGAGACAAAAAAGTGTCTCTGTTATTCAAACGATTTTTAGAGACTTTCGTACTAAAGAAGGACGTGGTAACAAATTGGAAGATGAGTTATAATTATGTTCGTGATCTGTTGTTTGGGTTTTACGCGCTGTGATTAGATTTACCGAAGCTTAGCTTTTAGCAGAATCAGATTACAGAAAAAAAACTTTTTTGTGAGGCTTTTGTGAGTGGACAGTGTTTTATTTTCAAACATTTTATCAAAATTCTGTTTAGTGAGACTAAAATATTGCATTTTTGAACAGGCTGTGTGCATGTAGAAAGTCGGGTTTAGTCAGGCTTGTTATTTGTAATATAATTGGACACGCTTGATCGGCGCGAGCTGCATGGTCAATTTTCAATTGTTTTTTAATTGTGATAATATTCGTGTTTCGCGGAATTTATTCCCTTAAAAGGAACTTTATATGGAAAATTTTTAATGATCTTTGTTGAATCCGAGCGGTTAGTGCCAAATTTTCTCTCGAAATTGTGTGAATGTTATTTTACAAAAGTACGTGTAGCAGGCCTAACAGAGCATTTTGTTCAGAATTAATATTAGGGTGGACCAGTAAAGGCTCGGATACAGAGGTAGACCCATATGGAGGAGAGTGCACCCATATGGAGGAGAGTGCACCCATATGGAGGAGAGTGTACCCATATGGAGGAGAGTGTACCCATATGGAGGAGAGTGCACTAACTATCATTTATACCTTACATGGAAACTAATTGCTCTCATGCATCCGACCCTGACCAGTGGAGAGTAGCACTCATTGTTATAGAACCTGGACATAATTACATAATTGTTGAATTTCGATTTTTTGGTTCGCAATTTTCAATGTGTGGTTTATTGCACGCTTAATTTTAGACACTGCCAAAGGGGAGGAGCCCGTTTATTAAAATTTCTTTTTTACCGTTCTAGAAGGCTTAGTTGATTTTAATGTCGAGAAAAATCAATAGCATCTCCTGTTGAGAAAGTCCATTTTTCTTAATACCAACCCCCCTAGATATTCTTGGTCTTCAAATTCTTACCCAAATATTTAGGATATTGAAAATTTCAAAAAACCCTGGATATCAACAGGAGGTAAGTTTTTCTGGAAAAGCCCAATTTCTACTGTATATTTTATACGTATTACCCTTAAGAAATCTCAGTAAAAAATGCAAACAAGTAAAATAAAAAGAGCATCGATGAGTCTTGCAAATCTTTGGAATTGGATTGTGACGAATTGATAAATCGGGAAATCGGATTGTGTAATTTGGAAACCGGAAAGATTGAATTCGGATCGCACTATGACAGCCACTCTTGAAAGATACACCAAGGTAAAATACAGCGGGTCAGGTGAAACAAATCTATCGTTTTTGACTCTCCCTTTTTTTCTGAAAGCCCATGGCACGGAGCGTTGTTTTAACGTCCAAACAACTTTGTTTCAACGTCAGAACGTTATTTAGACGTTGAAAAAATGTCGGAATAACGTTTTGTGTCTGCTGGGTACACTAGAGCCCGCTCCACAGCGGATAAAACCAAAAGGGATGCGGTTTTACCATAAGTGTTGTTCCTCCTTAAAAAGTCACTATATTTGCTGGTCCCCTCATTTTCAAAATAAAGGCGCGCTCTGCATTTGCACCCCATGAATTTTATAAGAAGTTCGGTAGCCCGAAATAATACTTATTAAATAAGTTGTGTGAGAAAATTATTTGTTTAAACATATTGAGATTATCCAGAAATTTTTCGCTAACAACATATAAGCTTCAGTAAATCTATTTTGCTCTTTCGATAAATAGCAATCTGGATGTAAAGAATGTCGCTATTTGTTCATTTCGTCAGGGGTAAACTTTGTTGAAGAAAAATTCAAATACTGTACTTGCCATATTTCCATTATCAACGAGTATGAAGAAGTCAATGTATTACCTTGAAACAAAATTGATGAAATTGCTGGAGACGCATGTTGTCCATATTCCTGTAAACAATTAACTTTTTTGAGAAGATGTGTGTAATAAAGTGTCGCCAAGTGAGCTCGTCCTGCCGCTCCTTCGCTTCCCAGCCCGACAGACCCGACCCTTAGAGCCAATCCTTTTCCCGAAGTTACGGATCTGTTTTGCCGACTTCTCTTACCTACATTGTTCTATGGGCTAGAGGCTGCTCACCTTGGAGACCTGCTGCGGTATGAATGGACGCGAAAATCAAAGTTAATTTTACCACCAATGGTGGTTTAGCAATACGTCATTTTTATAAAAATGTCGTGGATGAGTGGAGGCCGTTCTTTTGCCTTTAATATTGCTTTGCGACGTTTTTTCTTGGCAAAAATTACAAAAATACGGGGTCAGTCACACATTAAAAATCGCTGCTAATTTTGTCTTTTCTCCTCATATAAAATTTTTGTTTAACAGCATATAGAATTCCACACTTCATTTGAGGTTTTTTTTACTCTCTTCTTTTCGTCACATTTTTAAAACGGTGGATGGAAGTGGATTTTTATTTTTATTTTTCCTACACTTGCTTGAAATGTATCTATCGTTTGCGGTTGATGTATCTTGATAAAAAATATAATACTGCTCTTTTGGGTTTTGAGTTTTAGTTTGTTCATTCTTTCGGTTATTTTTTATCATTGGGTGGTCAACAAAAACAGTATTGGGTTTTAAAAGTGGATGGATGTATCGAGATTCTATGGCTTTTTATTCTCAGAAAAAATTGAAATTTTAAATAATTGAAACGCCTTCGTTATTGAAATATTTTCGATATCCATTGCGTAATCTTTTCTACGGAAACTAAATCCTAAAAATCCTAAAAATCCCCGTGTTTGTTACTAGTGTTGAATTTTTAACAAAAAAACTGGTGGCAAAAGATTACGTAATATATATTATGAATAGAGCTATAGGCTATATAGATTCAAATTCTACAATTTGTCTTCAAAAGCTGTAATAATTATTTTGACACTTAAATTCGTTCCAATCGTGGAACTGCGCTTCCTTTAAATACGAGAAACACGTTAAAACTTGGCTTCGTTCGATCAGGTTCGTTCTGATTGAACTTTGAGTGAATAAAGAATGGCGTGCTCATATTATCATACTGGTCCCAAAGAGGAGGAAAATATCACGCTGGAGATAAGAAGACATTTGGTTAGTTCAAACATTCAAATAAGGGTGAGGGCGTTCAAAGGGCGAGGGCGAGGGCGAATTGAATTGTTTTAATCTTATAACGTTTGTCTGTAACACCTTCGAATGAAATAAAACGTTTTAGGGCTTTCGATGATAGGCGGGGTTTTTTTGCTTGCATTCTGACACTTTCCTTTCCTTTAAGTTTTAGTTTTAGGTATGTTTTCGCGTGTAAAGTTTTAATATTTTCCAGTGAGACCAAGATTGTGCGCAACTTTTGACTTGGGACTTAATAAGCCAATCCATTTATTAAGTGAGCGAGCCAAAACATCAAAACAAAATCCCATGTGCTTGACCTAATGTTTAAGGGGTTAATGCTGACAGTTAGTTCAGACATTTACTTTTCGATTTCGATAATTCTCTCTCCGTTAGTTTATATAAATGTCTGTTGGATATAAATCTAGTTTTATACTCATAGCTCGAAAAATTTGCAATGTTTGGCCTGCAAAACGATACAATATTATTTTTTTCTAATTTGACCGGTGGTTACAACTTCTTTGAAAAAATTACATTTTTGATCAGGTGGTGTCATTCGTATGAACTTTAAGACGGACGGTACCAAAGTAAATAGAACAAAAGGGTTTAGGTTATATCTGTTCCACGCATGTTTCTGCCAATCATAGTATTTACATGTATTAAAGATGCTTATTATACTCTTCTTTACTTCTGTTAGATCTACTCTCGATCAAGAACTGCAATGAATTCCTTCAACGTTCAAGAGAAACGCAAAAATGCTGAAGAATGTCTTTACGAGGTATGTGATGATGATGAACTGAGCAAACACCAGAGGCGGATAAAACCCTTTGACGGAGAGCGTTGACTTCCAAATAAGGAATATGAGCAAAAGCAACACTCTCCTCCGTCAAGACTTTAGAGAACCTTCTGTATCCGCATCAAGGCTTGGATCCCCCGAAACCTCTTTTTAATGCCTTAAAGAGGGTTGTTATTATGGGCCATTATTTTCCCTAACATTATAGTTACGCAATTACCTCCACAACAGTGCATGACTTTGCTTTCAAAACTTTTTGACCATTTTCCTCTAGTTTTAGCTAAGAATCTCAACATGTCTCATATATTTTCCCTTACGATGCACTTAGTTCATGCCAAAACCTTTCAGGAGCCGCACTTCCGGGGTCACTTCCCTTAGGGTGCAATTAACAAAAAAAAGCAGCCATGACTTAATTCAATTTGCTCTTTTCTAAACAACCCTGACCAAAGTAATCTTGTGTTTTCCAGGGTATAACGCTGTATTATTCATTTGAACCTTGAAAACCTTTGAAAGATGTATCTATGTAACAATTTTTCTAGGTGACATGTATGCTAAATTCTTTGAACGACTATGACTACAAAATACAACAACTGAAAGATATACTTGCAAAGCCACACGTTCAGGTAACGACTAAAAGGCGATAATACGTTAAACGAGATAAATCAGGGGACTAAGGCGAGTATGGAAAATAAAACAGAGATTGTGGAACACATTTTAGACATGCAAACGAGAACGCTCAAACAGCCTATTGGACATCCTACATCTAGTTGAGCTACTTGCTGTCCTCCTTCCATTTATTTCACTCAACTCAACTCTCCGTTAGGCTTAATTTGACTCAACACGGGAAAACAAGGGGGTATGCTTCTCCCCATATCGTATTTCCCGATGACCAGCGAGTTTTAAGAATAAAATTGTTCCAATGCTAAATTTATGAGGTGTCCCCATTCACTTCAAACTCAAAGTAGTAGTGAACATTTCAGAAAATCGGCTTCTAATCTAATTGGTGGATTTTAATTAACTTTCCCTCGCCGTTATTTTTTAGAGAAAAAAGATTTTATCTATACGTGTTTAATTTTGAAGACCTACTTTAATTCGTGGTATCCATTACGTCATCTTTTTTACGGAAACATCCTAACTATCCTAACTTCAAGCCCGGTGTTTGCCTCTAGTTCAAAATTGTGACAAACAACCGGATTTTCAGGAGGTTTCCGTAAAAAGGATTACGTAATGGGTATTATGTATGGAACAAGTCCACCTATATTGTTCACGTTAAAGCAATTGTATTTTTATATGTGTCGCCAAAAGCTGAATAAGCAAAATGTAAATAAAAGAATCTTTTGTAATGAATAGAGAAAAGTGTGGAGCAAGACACATATCCGTTTTTTTCTTATGTTTGTTTAAAAAATTGAATAGATTCTTTTATTTTAATTCTGCTTGCGTGAGCATAGACGCGCCGGCCTCAATATATCACCGTATAATGCCTTTAATGGAATTTCAGATTAGCTTTATGGGTTTATTGTTCCTTTTACATATAAGAAAGTCTGATTAAATATTTTCAGAATGCACTCTTCATTATTTGGAGAAAAGTTTAAGAATATGGTTTGAAATTCACTCTACTGGTCGTTTAGGGTGAAAAAAGTTCAAAGTTTAAGAATATTTTATGATAAAATATAATTATTGCATTTATTTTCTGTTTAAACTTTTTTTTATATGTTTTTCTTTTTATATTAACTTAAAAAAATATTTCAAAATGCTTTCAATGAAAATTATAAAACTTTAAAATAAAAAATTATTTTTGACAAAAATATTCTAAAGATTATGACTCATTTCATCAAACTTTGTTGTCTAGTTAAAGTTTGTTGTAAGAAAATTGTCCCTAAAACAATTATACGTAGAAACCAGGAGTACGCGAAAGAAACGAAAAGTAAAGTAATGTGATATTTTCCTGGTTTCTACATGGAAACAATCACCCATTGCAACTTCTCGTCCTCGTTCTATTGCCTTCACAATCTTGACCATGAAGAAAAACAGGTGGATTATTACAGAACCGATACTCCACACTCTGTCCGCAACTCCCGTCGCATCCGGACACTTGTGACCAAGCTGACCATCCTCCGTCAATAGGTGTTTTACCGAATTCACAATTATAGCAATCTTTGAAACAACTGTGGTTCATTTGACTTTGAAATGCAGGCACTTTACAATGGGAATTATTTGCATACACTTTACAATAGATATTGGTCGATATACACGGCATGTAACCAAGGTTCGTTTCAGCGTTCACTTCTGGTTGTAAAGCGTTACGATAACCAGGTAGTTGCATTTCCCAAACGTTCAATTCTGCAAAAAAAGTGAAACAGGTTTCTAGTTACCACTAGCTTATCGTTAAAGGCCGCCTCTCAGAACGCTCCAATACAAATTAAGTCTTGGATCATTCACCTAAGGGGGGTCTGCTAAGTGCTCAGAAAATATAGACAAATCTAAACGAGAAAAACATATCCACATTATTGTACGAGTAAAGTGTGATAAGTATGCTGCAGATGAGTCAATAATAACGACACCTACTTTTTCTGATCCTTGAAGGTCAATATTTTCGTAATCAGAAGTCGAAATGAGTATACGCGGGTGGTTTCAACGGGACCTATCTGAGCGCCTAAAGTAATGAAAAATGTATACTCACTTTTTGGATTTCCGCGGGTTATACTTTGCGTCTGATTCATAGGTAGTTTTTCCTTGAAGTAAACAACAAGAAATCCTGATTTGGTGCTTCTGCTATGCGATATACCGACTCCGAAAGTTGTTGCACCTTCCCAAAAAATTTGTTGGTAGTGACCGGCCACCGCGGTCGTCCGGTTCATCAATACTTTATTACGGGCTACCAGATCCTTTATAACTTCACTGTAAAATAAAGAGAAAAAAACTCATGAAAAACGTTCTACTACCGCCATAATATAACACTTCCCTGTGAATACTCAAGGCCACGGAATAATAGGGGGTCCGAAATTTCTGTAAAAGATGATAACGATGGCCCCCGATAGTCAAAACACGCACTTCCAGTGAATTAATTTTATAAGAACTGGAACTGTCATGGGTCAATGGCCCAGAAGGCTTAAGTGGCACTGCGCACTTCTGAATATTTGGGACTTTGATATTATCAGAAGATAAGCCGAGTTATTGTTATTCCGAGTAATTTTGATTGAAACCTATGTCTAAGTTGTAATTTTCGAGTTATAAACTTTGCAAAGTATACGTCATGAGAAACAACCTGATGGTTAAGAGTTAATCCTTATTTATTAGACCAAAAGCAATCGGCTCATGAAGCAAAAATATAACTTCAGGGAAAATTTAAACTCGATCAACGTAACTTGAGTTCTGTTTTATTAACTCAAAATAACTCTTCAATTAATAGACAACTAGTGAAAATCTATATTTAACCATAGCTGAGAGTAACTCGTGAAATTCAACTATTAGTTAAGTGTAACTTGGCATCTTTTCTATGGATCAGAACGCATTTAGAGTGCCCAGACGACCCGAAGAACACTTTCCTTCAAAAACAAATTCAAACGTGAAAAGTATGTAATTTGAGCCTTCTGGGCCATTGACAGTTCCAGTTCTTATAAAATGCATGCACTGGAAGTGCGTGGTGAGCCGTCTGTAAATAATAAATGGGGGGGGGGGGGTCAGTGAAAAGGAAACATCTAGAGTGTAGCAAAATGGAGGTGTAAAACCCATGAAACATTTGAATTTTTTTTTATTTAACACAACTAGACTTATTAACTAGCAGTTAGCTGAAGCTATGAATGCCCCGCGCGCAAAGCTCATTTAGCCCGGAGGAGTGGCCTTGATATCTCCCATGCATGAGATTCCGTGCAGTCAGATTCAAAATACTTTTTGGCCTGCAAAATCC
>JAUJPO010078784.1:0-25147 GCA_032270745.1 Tiaropsis multicirrata
ATACATTAAAACATAACTATTCTGATAAAGCTTCTAACTCTAAAATAAAAACTTCCAAAAACAAACAAACATCCAAACCCTATACAAACAAGTGAGAGACAGTTCTTCCTCCAAAATACATCCGTCCACTTAATCCGCCATTTTGAGCTATAAATGCAAAGAGCGCGAGATCTATAACAACAACAACTTATAGGGCGCGGTTTTTGCAAAAACAGGCGCGGAACGACATACAAACCCACAGACAGTTGTTTTTGAAAGGCCCGTTCGCTAACGCTGGGCCAAAAATGTCAATAAAACAACAACCACTCATTGAGTTAAAAATACAAATTTTGAATATAGACTCACTAAGAGGATTTTAAACAGAGTTGTGGAAAAAAAAGTCTTAAATAAGCCTTAGTTCAAAATGTTGATTTTCTGGGAGAGGCCGACAACACGTTTTTTTATATCTGTCAAATGTACTGATAATTTGGCTTAAAATTTCCATAAATGACTGCGGCCATTCAATAAGTTATTCCTTTAAATTCTAATTCTTTGATTTGGGTTATGAAAGTAATACAAAATTTCATGCACATCAAGAATTATTGAGAAAACAGGTAAAAAAGACAAGAAGGTTTTCGCAGCTACCATACGTTACTCCTTTGTGTTTAATTGTATGGGGGGGTCATTATAAAATGCTTTTGGGGTGAAAATTTTGAAAAATGCAATGTATTGTATGTAAATAGTTATTGTATCTGAAAACTTGTTGTAAAAAATTACAAACCAACAAACATTGAACTTTATTGAAGGCTTGATTTTTTAATCTCCATATTTTTTTTCTAACTTCAGCCAGCAAACAAGCAAATGACCATTTTCTTTATTATCGCCTCCATTTTCTTGTCGCTATATTTTGAAAAATTTGTTATTTTTGAGGTCCGAACACGGCTGGCCGGTTATACAGGAATCCAAATTCGTGTTTTTTTCTTCCCTACCGAATTGTGATCGTCTAAGACGCAGGGCTCAAATTTCTCTTATTTTCTTATTTCGTCGATTAGAGATTTTGTCTTAGACGGTAGAATCGTCTAACAAAAGGGCTGATTTCAGTTCATTTCAATCTTTTTAAAGCGGACATCTCCATAACAGAAGGATACCAATGGTGTCCGCTTTAGATAAATTCCACTGTAGTTTTTATTGTTATCATTATCATTTCATCAAAAATAAAATGAGAAGAAAATAATTTCATACTTTAGAGACGGGAAATTTGATTTATTTACTCCTCCTCTTAGCTTTAGAAAGAGTGATGTCTCATTGAAAAGACTGTTATCCTAATTCTTAATTCGGTTTTTACAGTATAATTCAATGTAATAAGTTATTGCTATTCAGATCTACCTTTCACATCCAATACGTCGTAAATTCGTGCATTGAAAACGCGCATTTCCTAGTGCGCATTACGTCATAATTCCCTTGTCGTTTTTCATTCCATGTGATCAGTAAAGCCCCGTTTACACTTTTGGTGCATATCATACTTCGATACTTGGGTGCAATTTGGTGTTTCATCGCGTAAAGTTATTTACTCCTAATATTTCTATATTACCCAAGGATGGAAGGATAGTATTATTAATTCTTTCGATTTTGCCATCTTCCGCCGTGAAACGAGTCACTTCTGTTTGACACAGAAGGCGAAGTAGAATACAGTAAAGGATTGTAGTCCAAAGTATCAAACATGGGAATTTATTTTTTTACACTGCTAGCCTAGTTTCAAATAATGTTCTAGCCCGTATGTGGTGTGAAGGTTTATTTTTCTTCAAGTTGCCCTCACCCTAGCCTACAACAGTTATGAGGCACTGCTCCATGGAAAATCCATTTTATTTTTGTTTTTGTTCGTTCGTTGAAACAATTGGTTTATCCTAAAGAATTTATGGTTAATCTCGTGCTCAAAGATTTCGTTTTGTGTTTTTTCAAAACCCTTCAAAAGCTTCCGACTGGTTTACTTGAGACAATGAGGAGATTATGATTCGTCTCTTACGTGATTTTTTACAAGCTCACGTTCTTTGAATGGCTTCGGCACTGGCGTTCGTCAAGAAAATTGGGGGAATTCTTTTAGAGGAAACCTGGCAAATTGCTTTTCTTTGATTAAAGACGAGTACAAAACCAGAGAGATCTGATAATTGAATAATTTCTTTGCTGTTCTTTTCTCGAATGAATTTACTGTCAAACAATACCAGAAGTAAAGACTATGGGCTTCCAGAAATAGTCCGTACCCCCATTTTGAGGAAGTCGGACATCCAGGGTCGGTTCAGGGGGTGCATGCAAATCAGGATAAAATTAGAATGTGTAATTTTTGAAAAAATGACTTTAACAATGACATGGCCAGCCCAATAGAGTGAAGAAAGTGGCTTTTCCTACACTACTATGTAACTATGAGGTGGAAATGCAAGCCAATTAAGCTTCTTTAGATTTAAGTACAAAAATAGTACAATCTTCGTGAGAGCATTTCCCTTATGTTTTTTAACGAGAGGAAAAAAATGATATCCCTTGAATTAATTAATAGAGGATAAATTACTAATCTAATCTGAATTTAAGTAAACAATTCATGCTGATGAATCAATCAAGGCAACTCGTTCATTTACAATGCGCTTCCAATCATAAATTTCAATGGCCGTCATTCGCAGTTCTGCCTGATTGGTATGACACCTTGCTTGCATGGCCCTAAAAGCATTAACTGATCATTTACAATGCATTATACGCGCTTCCAATCATAAATTTCAAGGCCGTCATTCACAGTTCTGCCTGATTGGTATGAACCTTGCTTGCAAAAATCGACATCCTCAACAGTGAAGGGAATATTGTTTTTTCTGGAAAAGCCCATTTTAAGATGCGTCTATTCTTTTCTATTATTTCTTAGCCCATTTAGTGCCATTGTTGCTGTAGTACGAGATTGTAAAACTTAATGTTGCAGAGTACATAGCATTTAATGGGTTATATTTGGTTGCCGCGGTGGGTTATATCGCAGGGTAATTGAGTCATGCTTGGCTTCTCATAGACATTGCAGCTATATTACACTTGCAATTTATTTTGATTCAGTTGCAAAGGCTTGACCTCATTAAAAGTTGTTTACCTGAACTTGGACGGTGGCTTCAGAACATTTCAAACAGTTACACTATAAAGAGGATTAGGTAGATCTGGATTAGCTTCAATTTCAATACTCTACTCTGCATGGTTAAACAATTCACCTTGTTATTACGCTTGTTGTTGTGATGTTTATTTGTTGTTTTTTTGAGGTAACTCAATATCGGTGGGTGCAAAAACAACTTTATTATATTAAAAACATTGTATTGATCCTTTAATAATTTGATCTTGTGGTGTCTTTTGATGGATTTGATTACTGAAATTGACTTTGTTTCAATGGGTTTCAATGTAAGGGATAATGGGATGTGTCTGCATGTGAGATGATGCCTGCTCTTTGTTTGTTGTTGATTAACATGAAATGTTTATGCAACGTGACAGGTGTGGTCTACTAGCTGCAACATGAGGTATCTTGTGAATGTAGCTTTTCATGAAAACCTTTACCCAGAGACAGGTCAATTTACAGTTATTTTAACTCAAAATCAACCTTTTAACGGTCTCGCGTGTATAGCTGAGAAAGAATGCATTCAAACTAGCAAATTTTAGAAATTGTTACCCTTTTTTGGCTAATCAGAATGCTTTTAATATCTCTCATAATGCACTTGGACCATGAAAACTGTTCCAACAAAGGGTTCTGTCCTTCAGATTTTAATCTTCTCTCAGAAGTACGCACATTTCTTCAAATCCCTTCCTTTCCTGCTAGAATTTTATTAACGCAAGTGGAATAAAATTTTACTGCGAACCGAAAAAGAGCCATTTTTTGCTGTTTTCAAGCAATTTTCTTTAAGACTTCTTAGCATATTCTTATTTTTTTTACTTTGGAAGCCTTATGTTCTTATAAAAAAACGTATAAAAATCACCACCCAGATGTCTGAAAGTCTAATTAGCAAAAATTGATATCATCTTTAAAATACGATTGATATACATTCACTAAGTTTAATCCAGGCCTTAAGCGTGTAAAAGAGGTGATCTTTTCTTAAACACCAAAACATTTAAAGCTAATGATCGCTAAAGAAACTTTATCAGCACTTTCTCCGTTTCATAGTAATTAAAAGGCTGATACTTTCAAGTGATAAGAACTATTAATTGACATAGAAACCTAAGATTGAGCTGGTCATAGATACTCTCTCCATGAATACCGTAATACATAACCCTGTCATCGTCACCCCCTCCCTAATTCCGTCATCTCTATTTTATCAAAGCTTTTGTTGCATTTTATTGCACATGGATAAAATATAGAAACACTCTAACACGTTCAGTTTCACAATATTGAAACAATGTTAACTGCCAAACAAAAAAAAGGGGGGTGATAGGGGGCTTACAATCATAACATAACTCACATTACATAACTCAAAAACCCTTTTCCATACATAAGGCATCGAGTTAGTAACTAGATGCACTAACGTTTAATGCAAAATCTAAACCATCAAGTTAAATAACTCGATACCTTATTTGAGAAACAATTCATCGAATTAAGAAATATTTCATAACTCGAAGCGTGAAGTTGTTTGAACACCAGTAACAATAAGTAACCATACCTAATTTAAACGTAGCTTAATTTTTCTTTGACTTTTGATGCATTTGTTTGCTACCGCGCTGGAAAAGGAACAATTTAATACTTTTTTAATGCGTTTATTTGAAAGGGTGATCTTCAAAAAGATATGCATTTTTAAGAAATGGAGGGATGTAAACCGCTCTGTACGCTTTAAAATTCCATATAAACCACGTTTGACTTGTTCAGTCATGTCCACTCCCCCTAGCATTGCTACCTCACATCCGCCACAGCGCCCCCTTATGCATGAAACAGTACGGGGCGGAAGTGACGAGACACTTTTATTATTGTTAGACACTTTAACTCTAATGTGTGAGAACGAGCGTTGTTTTTCATTAAAAAACTGAATAGAAAAACCGTTATAATCTAACAGGCGTCTAGTCATTCATGGAACCCTGAGGAGTCATTCAGTGCGTTGTAATACCTCATCTGAATAGCCAGTCTAGTGAAAGCAAAGAGGCATTAAAAGTGAAAATATCCTTGTTCTCAAATGACGTGTATATTCATTCAAACACAACTTTATTATGGGTTATATGAAATCGTGGTATGGATATAATGATATTAAAGCAGAGAGGAATATGCGCTGTGAGCCTTCTCCACTCGATTTACATGCTGTGAATTTTAAAAAGCTTTCGTTGTCAATACCATTTTACATTGCAGCATGATTTATCGCTTTTTTCTATACAAGACTCGCATAATAGTCTGCTTTAATTTGTGCGTGAGAATTCTTTTTTTTTCATTTCTGCTGTAAACAAGTCCGGCTTTTTAAGTCACTTTTTTACTTTGGGCTCAAAAAAAGTACTCACTCGACTGTCGTAAATTTTCTTCGGACTAATGTTAAATTTAGCTTCTAATAATGGCAACGATCAAAACCATTTTATCATTGAAAACGAAAAGACCTCCCCTTTCCAAATTTTTGAATTTTGATTTATTGCCTTTAAATTTTTTGAGATGTTGAATGGTTCCATTAAATTAGAAAGTCGTTATGACTCATTACTATGGTAACCAGTTTGTTGATGAGACCACAAAATGGCAGCAGAGACGTGTGATGCCTTTACGATATTATTCAGTATTTATCTTTGACGTAATGTGATATTTTTGTGTTTGTCTGTCCTTATTTTGCTGCCCAAAAATCCTCCCCCTTGGGCATCCGTTTAGTAACCGCTAATTTTTCCATGAATAGCCACGATTCAATTTGTTTACCAAAGAAATATTTATCCTCATTCCCTTACTAAACGAATCTGAATTTGCTTCATTCTAAATTCAAAAAATTGGCAACATAAAAGTGCTCATTCATTGCTCATTCGGAATTTCTATCAACAGCATAATATAAAGGCATTTTTATTGATCATTAAGCATTTTTCGATTTATTTCGGTTCCAAAATAATACGCCTTCTTATTCATACTCACACGATTCAAGTTTAATGGCTGCATCGTAAAAATTGACCTTGTTTTCTAAAGACAATCGGGGACATAAATGGTGAAACACATGCATCAAACCCCCCCCCCCCCTTCTCTTCCCTCTTATACAGTGTTAAGAAGTTGTTTAAGGGCCTCGGCAAGTTCCAATATTTAACACTGTAATATAGGGTGGTAGGTGGGGGATAGAGGATTTTCAATGCTGTTTCATTCAATTATGTCCCCAATTATAGTTTCTTTATTGTCTTTTCACCTTTCGATAGAAGTTCCTAAACAAAGCATTTTGTACGCAAGTAGTGTATCAATGTCCTCTTTTGGTACGGTGGCTACAAATAAATTACTCACCATGTAGATTTTTTGGAGAACTCAAAGTTACAAGACGACGCCCTAAAAATTCACCCAACAAAATAATACAGATGACTACAATCATTGTAGTCAATAAATAAAAGTCTTATTTAGTTTGTATCTGGCGATCTTGGACAAAAAGATTATAGACATTTACAGAATCTATGGAAGAAATACCCAAATTAGAGGGCATACTTGGCCCTAACCTCCAACTCACAATCTTGCTGAAAGCTATTTGTAAACATATGGTACCCAATAGCCGGTCAGCATTCGAAATTAGGGAGAACAACCTTTCAATGTCTGCAAATCTTTGCCCAAAAATATTGTGGTTTTTGTATGAGAGGTCATAAGGTTTTCCATTCCTGCTACTATTTAATATACAGTAGGTCATAAAGAGCCCCATCTTCAGAACGAGGCTACGTGTGACCAAGAACTGTTTAAAATAATCCTTGTAATTTTTTTCATCTCATTTTTAGCTTTGGGCCGTGTGTTTGAGAATGTGGCAATGTTTGGAGACCTTGTGTTGCGGTTACCAGATATCACACATCAAGTATGAACAATAATATCGTTTATATAATGGTGAATCTCTAATATTGTTTGTTGAGCGAAGGCTTTCATTCACTAAAATAACTTCCCAAACTTTAATGACGGAGTGAAGAGCGAGCTTATGATTTTTCTGTCTAAAATATTGAAAAAACGAATTTTCTTCCGCGATTAATTTCCCCATTATGTATTTAGTTTATATTGTTTAGATATGCCCCAGTGTGTTCTCTGTGTTTCAATTTGTGTGTGTTAAATACCTGATTCATTTTCTATATCCAATAATTCACCTGGTTTTGCCTTGACTCCCGCGTCTTCATGTACCCTCGAAGTTGTTTAGCAGACGTTCTTTAATTAGTTGGTCAAAAATTATTTGTAAACGGAATCTTCAAATAACAAATTTTGCGGTTTACTATATTGTCATCATTAAAAAAAACCTTTCTGTCATAATCTTTAGTTTTAGTGACCTCTCCCCCACCCTAGATATTAATTAGGGTGTCAATGTCCCGTAATGTACTCCCCATCAATGTCAAATAATCTGACAATTTGCGAATAATGATCTGTAAATATACTAATTTTGCTATTATTACTCAGGGTCAGTCAGGGTTTTTTTTGATGGGTCGTTTATTGGTTTTGTGGTTTAGTTTGAGTATGACTTATTTGGCAGAAATTAAATTAATATCCAATTTACATCACTATAAAACTGTTAATTTTCCTTTCTTTTTGCTATTTATGTGTCTATTACCGAATCGATGCCGTATTTTATTCGATTACCTTTTTCCTATCGAAATTTTTACTTGTTGTATCGTAATGCCATTTATTTATTTCTAAACTATTTTTTTTTTCCTAAGGCGAGACCAATTTACTTAGTTGTTTTACGAGCCCGACCGACCCATATTTTTGGAAAAGTGAAATAAAGATAAAATGGAAAGTGAAAGTCACTAAAAATTTTGATTCCATGGTTTTCTTTATTTCATGAAAAGAAATAAGAAAATATCTTTTTAATTCTTTGACACATTTTCATGACAACTTTCATTCAATCCTAACTTTATTTAAACAAATTTGCCTCAAAGAACAAATTTAGTGTAAAACAAATTTAGTGTAAAACAAATTCTTAAAAACTTGTCTTAAATTTTTATTTTTTTGCCGACCGACCGACCCACATTTTTAAACTGCTTCGCCTGTAAAACAACAAATCAACTTGGACTCGCCTAAGATCCTAAATATTCTCTTGCGTAACCTCGCTAATAGGGACTTGGAAGAATGGGTATTTTAAACGACCACGCGCGTTCATATTATGGATGAGAAATCTTACATTTGTGTTAGATAGTTGCGTCATTGTTCTTTTGACTTTGAGACAAAATCTTGTTTGATTAACCCTTAGGCGGCGAATAACGTATAAATACGGTTTGAAAAGGCCGTTTTACCGGGAAATTCCAGGTTATGTTAGAAATGGGCTTTTCCAGAGAAATTCCATATTCCCACTGTTGAGAATGTCGATATCCTATATCCTCTACAGGGGGATACGGACTTTTTTTGGAAAAGACTAATGTTGGACCTCATTCCTCCACCAAAATATTATCAAATTTCTTTTTTCATTGTTCAGTTATAAAGAAGACAGTGACGAAAAGACGGATTCTGATGATCTGGTAGAACTAGACGAAGATGCGGCACAACAACCAGAACTCCCTGAAGAAGATGTCGAAACTATTGAAAAAGTTGTCCGGCACCGTCAAGGGTGGCCTGGTCGTAAGTTGAATTTGAAAGTTTTCATTATTTACTCGAAAATAGTAGCAGTAACCAGTCCAACATCGTGGATGCTTTCTTGGCCGTAATAATTACTCTTTGCACAAAGACTTGGCTTAATAGCTTTGGCAATCCACGTTGGCCTAGTGATATAGGCTCCAGACGGGAAAGATCAAACACTTAAAAACTGGTGCATGCTAATGAACTGCTTTTAACTCAAGAACAGTATTGATTTCATAAGGGTAAATGGTGCGCATGCGTGCTCGCACGCATTCATTCTGTCTAACTTGTAGCTTTGAAAGCAGAGTTTTAATAATTCTTCGAATTACATGATTTTTCGAATTGATAGGAGTTTGACTAAGTCGGAAGGGACCGAAAATTTTGTTCGAATTGTATGAGTTTTCGAATTATAAGAATTCGAATTACATGAGATAAACTGTACTTTAAATTTTAGAAACGGGTGCACAGACAACCATATATGCTGACGATGCAGAAGAGATTGCCAACCGTGGTGACCCAGACCTTTCCAAGGATGAAACTGAACTACATTACCTGATCAAATGGAAGAATTGGTCCCACCTGCACAGTACATGGGAAACGAAAGAAGGTCTGGTTGCGCAGCGTGTCAAAGGGCTGAAGAAACTGGATAATTATATCAAGCGCAAAGATGAAATTGATCGGTGGTAAGTTAAGCCGGTTTTTAATAAAATGACGTAATGCGTCTAGTACCATCGGTTTAGAAATAAACGAACTATTCGATTGATCGCGCAACGTCAATAAAAAAATAGAACAGTTGTCAACTTTTTTCTTTCCGCTTGCCTTTTTCTCCCGATGACTACGTAATCTTTTCAAATAAATTTTTCACCATAAACGAAAGGCGAGCACTCCCCTCGCTTAGTGGAGACTGGGCTTTAAAGTCACGCGGAAAATGATGAATGATCTTCAACACTAAGAATGACAAGGGATAGGGTATTGTTAAAAGACAACCAAATGAAATTTTAACTTTTAAAATGTTCAACATCTTTGTATCTTAGGAAGCGACATTCAACACCTGAAGATGTTGAATATTTTGAAATGCAACAAGAAATGAATGAAGATATTCAAAAACAATACCAAAAAGTTGAACGGATTATTGGTATGTTTTCTTACGAGATTCTTTTTACCTTAATAGTAATCTCATACCTTAACCCCTTCTGTGCCGGAGCATGCTCCAATTTCTCAAAAAAGAAATTAACAAAATCTTTTGATGCGACTCGATTCTTTTGTACATCCCAAATAAATAAAAAACCGTTTTGCAGAGCTGCGATGGGTCAAAACCCTATATTAATGTCCAGTATATTTGTCATTCGGCCTTGCAACTGACATTTCACAATGCCAAATATACCGGACATCGGCCTGGCGAGTGTAAAGTTACATACTGGACATTGACACGGGAAGGTTAATACTAATCTGAAATTAGTTGTTAACCTCAGGAGAATTTAGTCGAATATGTAAATGCCATGGAATTTGACTCTCATGACCAAATATATAATAACATAACTGTTTTCATTTAATTCTCCACCTCTCACTGATTCCATTCATTCTACTCTTACCACAGCCCACAAATTTACGGCAGACTCGTCCTCAGGTTACCCAGACTACCTGTGCAAATGGCAAGGTCTACCTTACTTCGAATGCACGTGGGAAGACGGCGCTCTGACTGCAAAATATTTCCAAAAATACATAGACGATTACCTAGAACGAGAGCGCTCGGACACGATCCCGAATAAGAACGCTAAGTGCTTGAGACAGCGACCGAAGTTTGCATCCTTCAAGACGCAACCGGATTTTATTGGTTCGGAAGAGTTGAGGCTGAGAGATTATCAGGTGGACGGTGTCAATTGGTTGGTTCATGCGTGGTGTCGTGACACTTCTGTTATCTTAGCCGACGAAATGGGTCTAGGTGAGTAATCCTGTTCTTATCCCCGGATATCGCAAGTTTACCCCCTGTACATTTTCTCTTGAAAAGCCCTTTCGCCTTTCAGAGTTTATTATTTTAGTGCTTTTACCTTTTCTCGGCTATTTTCCTCTGTTATTCTTACAAATGAAATGGGACAATGGGGTTAGTTTTAAATGAAAGTAAAAAAAGTTGTAAAAAAGTAAATAAAGTGACACTGTCCTGGTTTCTTCATTAGAGCATTTTTTACTGACAATCTTTTTGCAGCAGACTTTATAATACAACCCCTGGTCTTCTTTCAGGTAAAACCATTCAGACGATATCTTTTCTCAACTGCTTATTTCACAAATACTCTTTATACGGACCCTTCCTCGTTGTGGTGCCGCTCTCCACAATGGATGCATGGCAACGGGAGTTCGTTAATTGGGGACCAGCCATGAACGTCATTGTGTATTTGGGAGATGTCAATTCGAGGACCACCATACAAGAGTTTGAGTGGTGTTTTAAAAAGAACAGAAAACTGAAATTCAACGTCTTGTTAACTACCTATGAGATGCTGCTCAGAGACAAGGTATTGCTCCAATTAATTTAACTCCAGTAGCTTTATTTCCCAGATAAATGTATGACTAAAAACTATCACAGTGAAGACACCTTACGTGTCATCAGTGTGCTGTTTTCTCAACTTGAGTTGAGCTAGAATCTGACAATGTCTGTCTGTGTGTCCGAAAACTTTGGGACAGGCTGGAGGCCTAAAAAATTGTCGGATTTAACTGAAATTTGATACACTTGTTCCTTGGGTGAATAACTGGCGGTGTTTTTTAATTTTTTAAAAAGATTCATTTTTGGGGCCTGAGGACGAGTTTTTCGCTAAAACTTTGGGGCAGGCTGGAGACCTTAACAATTGTTCGATTTGGCTGAAATTTGGCACACTTGTTCCTTGGGTGAATACATGGTAGTTGTATTTTCATTTTTTGAAAACTTTCATTTTTGGGGCCTGGGGACGAGTTTTTCGTCAAAACGAGGCTAAAACTTTGGGGCGTGCTGGAGGCCTCAGAATTGTTCGATTTGGCTGAAATTTGGTACACTTGTTCCTTGGGTGAATACCTGGGGGTGATTTTTTCTTTTCTTGAAAATTTTAATTTTTGGTGCCTGGGGACGAATTTTTCGCCAAAACGAGGCTAAAACTTTAGGGCAGGCTAGAGGCCTCAAAAGTTGCTCGATTTGGCTGAAATTTGGCACACTTGTTCCTTGGGTGAATACCTGGTGTAAATTTTTCATTTTTGGGCTGGAAGACTGCGTGGGTCATTACTTTATTGTATCCATTGAATTTAAGCCTTCGAATAATTGGAAAATACTGAAGTTGAGCCCAGTGCGGTGCGCACGTTGTCAGTTTCTGTAATTGCCCGGGCTTAACGTTTGTGTAATTTAGTCAACATCACAAGTAAAACTCAGGCTTCACAAATAAGCCTCTAAACCATACTAATACTATACTAATGAATTTAAATAAGGAGTATGTTGGGTAAAAATGCTTTTGGTGCATATAGCAGACGACGCCGTCGTTTATGAACGTTTTAACTTCTCCGTACAAAGCAGTAGACGGCGAATTACCTCAACTGTCTTTATTTTTTAGGATTTATTGGGCTCTTTGAACTGGGCAGCGCTATTGATTGATGAAGCACATCGATTGAAGAACGAAGACTCGTTATTGTATCGAATGTTAATCGATTTCAAAACGAACTTTCGAATTTTGATCACCGGGACACCGTTGCAGAATTCGCTTAAAGAACTGTGGTCGCTTTTACATTTTCTTATGCCTAGCAAGTGAGTCTTATTATTATTATAGTCGGTAGAGAATTCACTGGTCTGATTCACAATGTATTTAATATAACTTTTTGTCAACTTTTTCTTTGTTTAAAAACAAAAGTCAAATGTCAATTTGCTCACTTTTTGATCACGTTACCAATATCTTATATTGGGATTGGTCTATTTTTTTATCACAAAAGTCAAATATCAATTTGCTTACTTTTTGATCACGTTACAAAAATCTTATATTGGGATTGGTCTATTTTTTGATCACAAAAGTCAAATGTCAATATCATAATATCCTCAATAGGACCAATTGAATTGTGGGGGTAAAGATTTTTCTGGGAAAGCCCAATAATTGGATTAATAACATCTTCTTTTAAAAAACCAGGTTTGATAATTGGTTGGACTTTGAATCCGAATATTCCGTTTCGGATAAAGAAGGTCTTCAAAAGCTTCATCGGGATTTGGAGCCTTTCTTATTGCGCCGTATCAAAAAAGACGTCGAAAAATCGTTACCAGCTAAGGTAAGTTGGCATTCAAATCATGTCTCCATGGCCAGACAATTTTTTAGTTTATTTGGTGTAAAGCAAGGGAGAGCCCTGTTAGTTGGAGTCCCCCCTATGTTTTAATCGTCGCGACTTTTTTAACAGTGCTGTAACGCTATTGGTAGGAAAAGAAACCAGTCTGGTTTTTATTTTGCGACTCTTTCTTTCAGGTGGAACAAATCCTTCGCGTCGAAATGTCACAAATACAAAAACAATATTACAAGTAAGACTCTCTCTCTCTTCTAATTGCTCCATAAAGAAATTACAAAGTTTTCTTTTGACGTATTTTTTTAAAAGTGATTTTATTCTTTAAATTAAAAGCTTGTAACTTGGTAAATTTTGAACCGAATTTAAAAAGTCATAGTTCAAAATTTAAGTTAGGCTGTCCTCTACCTAATGAAATAATATTATTTAAAAAACCATTTGTTCGGCTCCAGGAGACCGCCAAACACTGAAACCTTTTTGAGGGACACCTGCTTTAAATTTGAAAACATATAATTTGGACATTACATAGATCTCGGCATCCTCGCAATGTATGCACACCTCACATAGTCGGACTATGGTGCCGTTAGAATTCGAATTGACGGACTTTCCAATGTTGACCAACGGAGACCAGAATTTCTACATTAAGGGGTTATGTGTGTAGTGTGTATAAGTGAAATAAGCTATTAAGTGAACTTGGAGACTGAGCGTGACACTTGTGCGACCACGGAGACCAGAATTCTTATATGAAGGGACACTGAGCGCGTCACTAGCGCTGAAAGAAAAAGTACAACATTGAAAAGTCCGACAATTTGAATTTTAACGGCACCATAGTCCGACTATTTTAGGTGTGCATACATTGCGATGCCTAGATGCCGGGTAACTAGATCTCTTCGAACCATCTTTTCGTTGTGCAAATCTTTATAATATCCCTTACCTTAGAATGATCTTGACGCGTAACGTGCAAGAGCTGTGCAAGGAATTAAAAGGTGCTTTTTCTGGTCTGCATAATATCGTTATGCAGTTAAAAAAGTGTTGCAACCATTCTACTCTGATCAAACCCATCGACCACGAAATTGTGGACCCGAATCTCCTACAGGTACCGCGTTACAAATTTTTCAATTTGCTCATGTTTTTCAATGAAGAAGGAAAATGCATTTCTCCTAAATTATGTTTTTCGCTTGTTTAATTAATAATAGTGGGCGGGGTTACACATAAAGTAGGCCGTTTGTTCTTTCGCGGGCAAACTCTTATATTTCACAGACCACCCGTGTCTTGTAGCTTTTGACCTGTAAAATGCCAAACGTCCTATTTTTAAGGTTGAGACCTTATTTTTAAAGAGTTAAGTCTTAAAAATATGTGTGAACTGCCTGTGTTGAAGTATTTTTTGTAAGGGGCTTTGTCTGTATTATGTAGACCTTTGTAGAGTTTTTAACAATTTTACTTTTATTACATATCAAATATGGATGTTTTCTTAAGAACTATTTATGTAGTTGTGTCGGTCAAAGCTGAGAGAGATTATCTGTGAAAATCTGTGCGAACTGCTTGGTACAGGCTATATCCACAACAGGTTGTGTCCCGTAAATTGTAACGTATAAGCTGCCGAGGTCTATAGGTAGAACCTTATTATTAAAGTAAGGTCCTAAAAATCTGTGCTGGCTAAATTCACCATTACTTGAAAAGCAATTTCTACGTAATTTCTTTTCCTTTTTCTTTCGCAGACTTTGATCATTGGTAGCGGTAAAATGATTCTTCTGGACAAACTGTTATGTCGTTTGAAAGAAACCGGTCACCGCGTCTTGATCTTCTCGCAAATGGTCAGAATGTTGGATATCATTGCCGATTACCTGGTGTTGAAGCGTTTCCCTTATCAAAGGCTGGACGGATCCATTCGTGGAGAGCTAAGGAAGAGAGCGCTCGACCACTTCAACGCAGAGGGGTCACAGGTAAGTGTCATGAGTGATTAACAAAAGTTTTTTTGTCCTTGTTAACATTTTTGAACTCCCAATTTACTAAATTGCTACTATTTGGGATCTTCAGTAAAGATCGGCTCAGCGCCGTTAAACTCTGAGTTTGAAGAAAGAATTGTCTTGTCTACTTCTGTGTTCGGATCAAGAGATCAAGAGTAAGAGCATAACTAGATGTAAAGTTATCACTTTTCAGGACTTTTGTTTCCTGCTTTCAACGCGGGCCGGAGGTCTGGGGATCAATCTTGCGACTGCAGACACTGTCATTATTTTTGATTCGGACTGGAACCCACAGAACGATTTGCAAGCAATGGCGCGTGCTCATAGAATCGGTCAAAAAAACCAAGTCAATATTTACAGGTATGTATAGACAATAGCGAGGTTGCGCAAAAAGCTATTTAGGACCTTAGACGCGTCTATGTGAGCCTGTACAGGCCAACATACACGCGCCTAACGTCCTAAATAGCTCCTTTCGTAACCTCGTTCATTTCATTATCCGGAAAAAAATCTTAGAAACGGGAATGTGGAATTTTCACCTAGTCTTTCAACCATTAGATTTTGTTCAAGAAAATTGTTTGGTGGAAAAGTCTACGGCTTGTATAGTAAGGCCATCCGTAAAGAAATGTATGTTTCCGGTCCGCGGGTCAGTAAAATTTTGTCCATCAGGGCGGGCGGGAATTTGTTTTTTTTGTAAAATTTGAGTCTAAAAATTTTCCTACTGCTTGTAAGTGAAACTGTTTTTGGAAGTTTTTAAACTAAATCGTCGTATTAAGTTTCTCAAGTTATATAATTATATATTTGCTATTCTGTTTTTCAAATCAATTATATTTGGAAACATGCAAATAACGTATGATTTTTGTTGAAATTAAGCATGATTGTCAGACTTTTACAGTCCAAAAAACTAAATTTTTAACACCGGCCGGTAGTCTCGTAAAAAGATTTTCACCCGGCCGCGGACCGGTAACAATGATTTTCTTTAAGATGGCCTAATGCATCTCAAAGACCAATAATTATGTAGTGTGGGGCCGTAGCATTGTAGCATTTTACCGACGAAATTGTGTGTGCTTGGACGTAAGTCTTGTCTGTACCAGACGCAATATCTACGAAAAGTTCTTTTCTGTAGTGGCTTTTGGTAGTAGTTTGATATTTTTCGAACTAAATACGGCGAAGGACTTGACGAGTACGCCCGAGTGAACCAAAATAACACTTCTTCGCAGATACAAAAAATTATATGAGGTTTTTGGTTATTTGTCGAGATCAATTTTCTCTACTATTTTGCATGAGACCAGAATTAAAAACGTTTTTCAACACTTTTCCCCATAGATTTCTCACTAAAAACACGATTGAAGAGAATATCATAGAACGTGCTAAAAAGAAGATGGTGTTAGACCATCTCATCATTCAACGTATGGATACCACAGGTCGCCGCATACTATCCAAGTCAAATGCACCCTCATCCAACCCGTTCAACAAAGAAGAACTGTCGTCTATTCTCAAGTTCGGTGCAGAAGATTTGTTTAAAGATAACGATCAAGATCATGATCAGAAACTTCATGTAAGACCACGTCGTTCTTTAGTACAAAAGTCTCTAAAAAAGGCTTGAATAAAAGAGACAAATTATTGTCTCGATGCTTCGTTCTCCAGACTCGTTTAAGAGTTTCTACTAACGGAAAACTTGAGTGGTATCAAATTGGCAGGTTTACAGCCTCGTAAGATCTTTCATGCGGTCTGTGAAGCTCAGTGCCGTCAGAAAATAGTGGAAAATAGTTGGGATGTTAGATGGAACTTTGTCTCTGTGTTTTTCATGAGAAAAAAATATGAAATCTGACAAACACCGACCCATCCCCTCTTTTGCCAATTTTATTATTATCTTGGCTCTCTTAACTCTTAAGGCCGCTCGCCGCGCAGCACTCCACTTTTTAATACAATGATGTAATACTAGACCACCATTGGCTTCTTAGAAATAAATGAATCCATTCGATTGGTTCTATTAGGAAAGTCCTCAAAATAGTTATTTGTGAGTGGAAAGATATTAATAAGATATTTTACTCTTCTTTGATCTGTTTTAGGCGATGGACATTGAGGAAATTTTACAACGCGCTGAAACTCAAGAGACACAAGAAGATAATTCGGTTAACGAAGATTTGCTGTCTCAATTCAAGGTGTGTATAACCTCTTTTTAATTCTTGTGAAAATCAATTCCGGTATCATTACTTTGGAAACGGGGAACTCCAGATACCATGGTCTGAGATTATAGTTAACATCCTTGTCTTGTTAGCACGTCGGCGCAATATCGAGATAAGACCCTAGGCTATGGTAATAGTATTAGTCAGTACATGCATATTAGTACAAAAGTCTCTAAAAATCGCTTGAATAAAAGAGATAAATTTTTATTGTCTCGGTGCTTCGTTCTCCGAACCTCGTTTAAGAGACTTTACCACGGAACACTTTGGTAATAGTATTAGTCACTGCATGCATCATTTCTTTAGGTTGTGAATTACGCTGCCTTCAACGAAGAAGAGATCAAAGCCACCCCTGCGCCCTCAGCCACGCCCATTGAAAAACTATGGGAGCAAATCATTCCCGCTGAAGAACGTAAACAAATCGAGGCTGAGAAAATGGAAGAACTGAAATTGAAACCAAGAAGTCGGAAAACTGTGGAGAAGGTTAGTTCTGAATAGATTACCCTTTGTGAGTGACAATAAGTGCATATTACTTATTGGTAATGAATCAACATATCCTGGACTAATGTACTTCCAGTTTTCTCAAAGGTAACAAATCGAGTGGAAATTGACCTCTCGCTTGGCGGGCGATTACCCTTTCTTTATTGAATTCTAGTTGGAGATAGCCGACTTGTTTCGAAAGAAATACTCATTGCAATACGTTCATCGTAAAATTGCGTTTGAAAATGAAGTCGTAATTCTTACCCGTATACCTTAAGATCTAGGATTCTTTTGAGAAAATCAGGGAAACCCAGAGATTTTATTTTCAAAATTTGGGGAAATCGACAATTTTTAGATAAACCAAGGGCTTATCCGGAGGGATATCAAAATTAATTTTCCTGTGTAAATAGACATTTTCATAAATTACTCCACGAGAAATGACTGCCTCTTTTTCATAAAGTACCAAGGTGATTACGTCTTACTAGACTCAAAAAGACACATCTATCAACGGAGTCAAGTGTTGATAAGCTCCCTTGGGATTCGGTTACCATAGGGCTCAATTCAAAACGAGGCAGTCGTTGCTCGTGAAGTAATTTATGAAAAGGTCTATAGATCTAAACTATTTCTTGGCTACGTAGATGGGCACAACATTATCGAACGATACGTCATCGAAACGAGTCAAATCGAAAGAATTTATCGAGGATGATTTCTCGACTTCTGATAGCGATCAAGAGGACACCAAAGACACCACAACAGGTATGCCATGCGTTTAGTTTATTCCTTGACAATCCATTACATAATCTTTCGTACGAAAACATCCTAAAAATCCGGACGTAATTTACTGTCTACAACCTACTGACTACAAAAGTGCTGGAAACCCTTAACAAGGACGATGTTACAGTGAAGAGAAAGTCTCCTTACAGTCTCTCTGGCTTTATCAAGGATTGGGACCGGCAGGAGTCAACCGAAAACCTTGCGACGTTTATAATAAAAACTACTTTCGATTTTTTCTAAAGGTTCAAAAAAGAGTAGCAAGAAGCAGAAGCCGTTAAAGAAAGAGGGCGTGAAAGGATTTACTGATGCTGAGATTCGAAGGTTTGTGTTCTGTTCAGTCGTTACTGCAATGAATTCACCGTCTAACTAGAGCTTTAATTTGTTTGAGAAGTTCTGTTAGAAAGATGGATAACATATGCGATTACTTGTTTTAGATTTTCCAAACTAAATACTAAGTAGATGGCAAGCTCTTTCGCACAAACGACCAGGGAACCTGATCCAAATAAAGATAATGTCAGATTGGTGAGCTTGACTGTATATCGAAATTTATCCTTGAATTTCTTTTCAGATTCATCAAAAGTTACAAGAAATTTGCAAGACCGTTGACAAGGTAAAACAATAATTTTGACATTTTGAATGTTTTTGTTAAGTTGATTGAGATGATATTTCATGATATTTGAAATGGGAAGAAATGGGCTTTTCCAGAAAATAATTGTACACCCACTGTTGAGAATATTGATTTTATGTCCGAGGACATCCATCCGAGGGTGCAACGCAAAAATGTCTAAGAAATGTTGATAATCCAAGAAAGGGTTATTTGTTTTTACTTGGAAGGAAAATTCGTGAGGAAAATGTTGACATCCTCAACAGTAGGTTTACAATTTTTTACTGGAAAAGCACAATTCTTTCCATTTTAAAATCTACTAAGCTCATTCTTTCTGGTACTGCAAAACTCATTTCAAATATATTGATGAGCAAAGATTAAGGACACACAAAATTTATATTACTATTTAATTTTATTTGTTGTTTAGGTTAGATGCAATTTCTGAAGACGCCGAACTGACTGACAAATCAACAAGCGAGTTGAAAGAACTCAGTGAACTGTTGAAAAGTTCGTGCGAACAAACTGTTAAAGAGTACGAAGAAAAACTTCTCCAAGATGAACAATTTGACGGTAAATTGGTGGATTCTGATTGGTCGGTTTGAAATCTCGCCTTTTGATTGGTTAGCGATTAGAAATTTCGCCACCGCATTAGTGGTTTGTATATTAAGAGGATCAGCTTTTTTGCATCAATAAACGAGCGAATGAATGAGTGGATGAGTTGACAATGGGAAGATCCTAATATAACTTTTGCCATGAGATAAGGTCTTTGTCATTAACTGTGTTAACTTGTTAACTTACAAGAATGAATGAATGAACAATAGGGAGAGTATTGTTAACTTATGATTTTTTACACATTTAGGGAAGAAGAAAGGAGCGTCACTTAAGATATCTGGAGTGACAGTCAACGCACATTCTGTATTAAAAGCAGAGCGCGATTTGGAACCATTGGCTACTTTTCTACCTGAAGATCAGAAGCAAGTGAAAGGTCGGTATTCATGAGATAACCATTACGTAGTCATTAATACCCGCACGCTTACGACTAGTGGAAAACACTTTTTTTTGGATGTTTCCGTTAGAGTCGTTTACAAAACAGTTTTAGTTAGATACCGTTAACTGTTTACAAGTTATAATCTCTTAATCAAATGCTGTTTGAACTGCCCAGGGGTGAGAAAATTATTCCTTCGCATCCATCTCACCTTTCAAACCAATCGGTAAAAGCCAAGCCTGTACCAATCCCACACAGCGGGCCGATTTTTACATTTCAAAAAGAAATCTCAAACCGTGTGTGGGTGGGTTTGTAACGTTAAACGTCAAAAGAAGGGTTTGGTACAGGCTAGTAAAAGCTTGGCTATCCACGTTAACTGATAATTAATTCCCTGCTGTTGTTTTTTGACCTACCTGGAGGGAGGTCCTATAAATTAACCTTTGTTCGTTCGCTCGCACAAAGGTTGTTTATGACCTTAAGGGTAAATTTTATTTGATTACCAGGTAGGTCCATCAAAGTATCACTTTTGTTCATATAGGTTTTCGTTTAACAATTCCAACACGAAGCGTTCATTGGGGTTTACCTTGGGGAAACATTGAAGATAGTATGCTGCTGGTCGGTATGCTCACCTATGGAATGGGAAACTGGGATACCATAAAAAATGATCAGTCTTTAAAATTGAACAATAAAGTAAGTACTAGTCCCACTGACCTCTATAATACACTGGACAGGCTATCTCCTTATGGATTCCCGTGAAAAATTGCGTGTTCAGTTTTGGCGAAAATCGGACAAGATTTGCTTAAAGCTAATGTTTTGCCGAGTGAATTTTCTAAACAAACCTCGTGATTTTTTCATCCATTCTGACATTTTATGAATAGGCTTATTTAACCTCAACAGATAACTTCCATCGGGTTTTTTTCTTTTCCTCGCTCGCATTTGTCTTTCTGGAAATTATATTAACATTGAACATAAGAATTGAAACGATAAGAAACTCTCGTCATGAGTTGTGTGTTATTCATAATATGTCCATTTTGTTGCGAAGTTTCAGCAGTTAAGATGCTCTTCATCTTTAGCTACGACACATTTTTTTGTACTTTTTAAGGCTTGTTTACTGGTACTGACTGTCATTTTTTTATGTTTGATAGATATTACCTACGGGGAAAGGCAAGCCCCAAGAAAAGCAGTTAATGTCACGCGGCGAATATTTGTTGCGTCTTCTACGCGAATCCCAAACCGACAACCCGAAACAGAAGAAAATCAAACCAAAAACATCTTCCGGTAAATCGGAATCGAAAACGTCATCCGATCAGAAAAAACACAACGCGACTTCGGAACAGAAACCAGCCACCAAGACTTCGGAAGAAAAACCGACGAAAAAAGAGAAGAAGAAGAAAACAGAGAAAAGTGAAAAGAAAAAGAAAAAGGTAATAAAATTTAATTTACCGATCTTCAAAATGGATTTTTTACTTTACTATTCGTTACCTCTAACTTTCAAAAAACTCTGCTCCATCTTGAAACACGTTTTACATGTGTTTGTTTTGATCGCGCACTTGACCCTAATGGAAATTTATCGTTCTTTTCAAATACCCTATAACCAGAAAACTAAATATCATTATTTCTGAAAACAGAACAGTATACAATGTTAAGCACATAAAACGGTGTTAAGTAATCTCAAACTCAGCTGTTGAAAAGCTCGTATTTCTCCTTTTTGATAATCTGCAAGAAAAGTTTATTTTATTGAAATGTTTCTGCTTTTTTTCACAGGTCGAAAAGAACATTACTTCGCCACCCAATAACAAAACAAAGGAAGCAACAGCTCCGGAAGAAAACGAGATAACTGTCAAAGAAATCGGCGACTTGGACGATGCCACCTTTAAGTCCTGTAAGGAGAAAATGAGAGCCGAAAAGAAATCCTTACAACAACTCCACCAGCCTGATCAAGAGAGTTCAGAGCAAGCTCAACTGCAAGCAACCAAGAAATGCCTGTTAAAGATTGGTGATCATATTGAGAAAACGTTGACGGCGGAGTTTCAACATGATCAACAACTTGCTGAAAACTGGCGCAGGTTTGTTAATGGTTCTCTTTTCTCTTTTTTCGATCAATCAATGAAAAGGGATCAATCGTCAATGAATCTTTCAAAGCTTGTGTCACACAGAGTTTTCATGATTTCTATAGATGATTCCGGATGTTTACATCTTACTTATGGCTCTGTTTACAACTCTAAAAGCTAATGACTTCTAGCGAGGCACAGGATTCGCACTTTTAGTGACTTTTACGGTGTATACATCCTATGCCTTACAAATGTCTGCCGTTTCTGGCATACAACTTATCTTAAGTGCCAAGATCATTTCTTGATTTAGAATGACTATTTTTACGTTCTGAATAAGCGAGTCATCCAATAACGATAAACGTCACGGCGAAATCATCTATACAAAATGATCCTTTTGACCCAAACCACTGTTTGTTTCTCATAAGTGATGTCCAGAACATTATGGTAGTAGATGCCTAACATCGCAGAGATAAGGCCGCTCGTAATTTCAGCTTTATAAAATATAATATATAATAATTTAAATGGCTCCCTTTCTTTCTTACTGGCAGTAAACTATGGACGTTTGTCTCCAAGTTCACGGAGCTTGGCGCATCAAAATTGTTCAAACTTTATCGAACGGCTTGCCGAAAGCGTGACTCGCACAAGAAAGAAATTCAAAAAATGAAAGCAAATTACACGTCGACTTTACAAGAAGTTGGAAAAACGGTCATTTCTACGGACCGTGTTGAGTTGGAAGAGGCGCGGAAAAAGGCGTTAGGTAATCTTGATATATATTATTCTTTACAAGTTTAAAGTTTTATTCCCATAAAAACAGAATGCTCTTAATTGGACACACCCCAAAATGCCGGATGTTGCCACACAAGGATTTTTAGTAAGTTTTCGTAGAAAGGATTACGTGAATTTCCGTTTATTTTTGCGCAGGTTTGGATACTAAATCAGCGCCAAAGAAAATACCGAAAATCAAACACAAAAACGAAAATAAAATGTAAGTTATCTTTGCAAATTCTTTTTTTGCTCAAGTTTTTTTAAATTTTTGATGAAATCATAATTTTGAGAAACCAACGCAATATTTTTACTATTGATCTTTATACGTTTTATGTCGAAAGTTTTGCAATCGTTCGTTCTTCCTAGAAATGCTGAACTTATTTTAGAGAAGTAGTGGTAGGCTAATTTGTAAACTTACAGTCTATGATGTTTCAAATTCAATGCACGGGTCTCATGATAAAACTACATCAAGAAAGTTTTATGCGTTTGCTACATGGTATTTCAATAAGATTGGTTGTTGCCTTCTTAGTTATGAATTATTACCGAAGCCGTAAAACTACCCTCATGGGAATAAAATCAAGTGAAAAAAATCGAGTAATCACATGTTTTAACTGTTGGACCTACCTGGAGGTCCTTATAAATTAACCTCTGTCCGTTCGTTGAGCTTTTCTCCTGAAAAAGAGGTTTTTAGGGATTTTTCGAAATTGGTTCATTAGTTTCTTCTGATTTTTTGCACAAAGATGGTCATCTGGATACCCTAACATATTATGGACCCTGATTTTTTGGAACAAAATTTTCACGGCCGATTTTAGCCAAAAACGGCCTGAAAAAAAGGTTTTTGGGGATTTTCTCAAAATTAGTTCATTATTTTTTTCTGATTTTTTGCATAAAGATGGTCATCTGGATACCTATGATATGATATTTTAAAAGATACGCACATTCATCAGACAGACAAAGGTTCTCTTTCCCTGGTATAATGGCTGTAATAATTCGCCTATTAATTGAGCTGTGCTCATTCATTCATTCGTTCGTTTGTTCATTCTTGTGGCGTTAAGGGCTAATTTCATTTTATAACCAGGTAGGTCCATAAAAGTATCACTTGTTGTCTTTTTGAAACCCGTGTATTGTATTTTCAATTCTTTTACTTTAGAAAAACGAAAGAGTCTTGGGACCCACGGCGAGATTACAAACATTTCGGATCAAGAGGAACTTCAGACCAAAAGAACAATCGTTCAGGAGGAGGTGAAAAAACAAAATACAATAACAATGACAATAAAAATGACGGGGATGTTGGTGTTAAGGGCGGGAAGGCGTTAACTTATCGAGAATGGAAAGATCAACAACAAAAACGAAACGAAGAAAAAGCACCTTCAAAATATGAGAGACCTTTTAAGGAAAGGAAATACGTTGATTATGATGAAAAACCGCCCCAACATAACAAATATTACGAACCGCCCCGGCGCCCAAAATACGCTCGCGATTTTGAGCCAATGCATGATAATTCACCGCGAACATCGCAATCGCCGTCTTATTATGCAGGCTACGATCGAAGTGAGCGCGGTTACCAACAACAACAGTCGTATCCAAGGAAACGAACCATCAGTAACAATAGTGATTCGATGCATTCCACTGACGCCAAAAAGTTAAAAGAATACGAACAAGTATCTCCAGAACCTGGAGAGATTACGTAATAGTGACGTCATACTATGATCACGTGGTGAACTTAACCTTCAGAACTTAGCTTAGCTTGTAATATATTTTTTGACATTTATTAATACTATCATCATTTTTTATGAAATTTTTAGTACAAACGGTTAAATATTTTTTTTGGAAATTTCTTTTTTTTTCTTGAAAGGCTATACCCGGGTAAAAACGATGTAAAAATAAGATTTTTATGAAAGACGAAATTGACTACTAAACAATAGTTTAATGCAAAAATTATAATCAATTCACACCAATTTAGAAACTCATCAAAATAAAATAAAAACTGTTGAAAAACTTTGACGTTTGATGAAAGAGTCGTAAAAACTTTAATGTGTGATGAAAGTGTCGAAAAAACTTTGACGTATAATGAAAATATCGAAAACTTTTTTGACGTGTGATTAGAATGTCGAAAAAAACTTTAACGTTTGATGAAACACGAAAGTGTCAAAAAAACTTTGACGTACGATAAAAGTTTAGAAAAAGATTTTTACGTTTGATCATCGACATGGGAATAAATGGACATTTAACATCTATTGTTTCTTAGAAGCCATCCGCATTGCCGCAAAAGAATAAAAATAAATACGACATAACATCCGTCCCAACTCCGTCAAGTTATATATTCATGGGTTTTGAATGCCAAAAAAGCCTAAAAAGGTACTGC
>JAUJPO010078785.1:0-10885 GCA_032270745.1 Tiaropsis multicirrata
TAACAGACAGTTTTTTCCAGCCCTGGAAACGCTTCTGAACAGTTATTTTGTGTTTTCTAGCCGCCGGCTGCTCTTGATTCTTTATTATTCTCAATTAAAATTTTCCTTTTTTATTTTATTTTCAAAATAACTTTTTTTTTTCTTTTTTTAATTTTTATTAAAGCACTCTGTAAAAGTTTTCAAAACTTCGATAGAATCCAGTAATAAAAACAACAACCATATAAATAAATGATGATGTTTTTATATTTTTTAACAATGTTTAAAATCATTGCATTCTTTTTCATATAATAAGATAATAAAATCTAAATTGTTATATTGCTTTGCATTTTTTTTTAAACTGATTTTGAGTTGACTAAAAGAAAAGAAATCATAATTATTAAAAGTGAATAAGGTTTTGACTTATGTTAATTTTGGCTGATATTATATTAAGCTAAAATAAGCAAAAGCTAAAAAAATTTTAATTCCCCGATATTTTTACACTTTAGGTAAATTCTTAAAAACCATTATGGAGTGACAAAAAGAAAAACAATTATTCTTTATATTAATTATAGCTAGGAAAAGTTATTCTAAATAAATTTCAGTTTATCGACCCAGTGATATTCATATTGGAAATCTATCGTGGCTTGGTTCACAAGATTTTCGTTTTGCTATGCTTTGAGGAAAAATTATATAAACTAAATTATAGATCACAATCATTTACATTTAAATTCAAAGTGTCTTTTTAAAGTAATCACAATTATATTGATTTCTCCAATCTAAACAAAATGTTAAAGTATGGCTTCCTTACTGTAAGTTGTTTTCTCTGGATATTTAGCATGTTTTGTTGAAGAATTGTTGTCTCATTTTCTTGACCTTGAAATGACTGAAAGAAAAAGCTATGATATAATTATATGATGAGTAAATATGAGGTTTCAAAGAATATAAGTAATAAGAATTTGTACGATCAAACTCTGTTTTACTTTTTAGGAGCAACTTTATTTTCTCTCACTTATTTTAATATTTTGGTCAATTCTAAAACTATCTATATTCTCAATATGCAATATGCAAAATGTAAATTTGTTATTTTATAATAGTTTCCAGTTCAATTAAATAACATGTTATTGTTATCTTATTTCAGAAATAAAAAAATGCACCTTCAACCCGTTCACCCAGGTTCACCAAATTTTGAGTTGATTTTTCTTGCGTGGGACTTGCAAATAGACCTCGACGTAATGTAAGTTTGTTATTTTATAATAGCTTTTAGTTCAATTAAATAACATGTTATTGTTATCTTATTTCAGAAATTAACTATCAAAATACCTCCCAATAGATTACTCTGGTAAGCTGTTATTTGAATTAGGAAGCAATTTACTTGCTGCTGATATTAAAGCATTTTAATTATTTTTTTGCTTCCAGAACAGACATATAGGTTAGGTGGATACACTATAATTTTGATTGGCTATAAATCAAGTCAGAAGTCACTCTTTTTCTTGTTTACTTCAGAGAAGTTTTGTCGTAAAAGCTAATGTCGAACGAATGTATTTTTTTATTTTGTTTACTAGGTAACTCAGTATTTTATTTTATTTTATTGATTTTAGTGACACAACAATGGATCTATTTTTTAAAGGTTTCAACAAGAAAAAATCAAATGACAGTACTAAAAACAAAAGAATAGACTGAATTTTATTGTGCCCAATAGTCCTAGTGTATTAAACTGGTGACATTTTGAATTACTCCAGCATAAAAGCAATGATTAAAAAAATATTTAAAACTGAAATAGGAGTACTTTTAGCCTAAAACAATTAAACTATTTTCAATTAATTAAGTGAAACATATATAAAGCCAAAAGATGTGCAGCCAGCCAAAAATCTATTTGAAGTTATTAAAGACATGTAAAGGTCAAAATATTGTTATAGAAATGTGTTATTTCAATTTAATTTATATACCTACCTCAGATAAATTTGTGATGTCTTCAAGTGCTAATCTTTTCCTTGCAGAAGCTTGCATTTTTCCAGGTGTTGTTAGGTGATTTTCTTGTCGTTTTGCTGATAATGTACATGGTTGTGTTGATGGGGTTGATGTAGAAGAAGTTGGTTTTCCTCTTTTGACAACAAAGTGGTTTTCAAGGGATTTCTTAAAGTTTCTCAGCACTTCTTCCTCTTCTTTCTTCCATTTAACTTTAGCTTTTTCGATTCTATCAACTTTATCAGCACACTTTTTGCAAAGCTTCAAATTTGAATTTCTTTCGATTTCATAACCAATAATCTTTTCTAAGTTCTTATTTATTGTAGGCTGAAAAGCCAAGACCCTCCAAGATTTAATTCCATAAATCTTGAAATCACTGCCACAAGCCAAACATACATTTCTCTCACACTTGTCATATGTTCTTTTCTTTAATGTAATCTTTTTTGGAGTTGCCATACTTTTTACTCTGATCCATCTTCTCCTCCAAGTCTTCTTTCATCACAAACATATGATCAAGCATGCTTTCTCACTAATTCTCATTAAATATTCATTGGGATATGGAGCACATACTTTCAAGCACTCTGTTCAATGTCTTGAATGTGATGTTGACTGCAAGAGAGATGTTGAAATAAAACAAGTTCAAACCATATTAAAAATAGAACTGAAGCTACCATTTAAATAAACGAAAAGGTAAATGCCATGACTTAAAATATAATCTCTTGTTCAACATATTTTCTCAGAAGAAATGGACATAAAATCATAAAATGCTTCTGGAAATCCTCACCTACTGACCTAAACAGTCAAAAAAAGAGCAGCGACATAACAGTCAAATGTCACTTTCGTTTTCATATTTTGTTTTGATTTAGTTCTACCATCTTTCCATTGTTTTTCACTCGTCACTAGTTTTTTTCCGAAACGCGGTCCGCGCATAGAAGCGCGCGCGACCATATTCTTCAGATTGTATATTTTCGCCCACGTCTTTAGAGCTTTAGCGTACTGGGCCAGAAAATACGCAATCTGTTATCAGGTTAAGGAATTGCTGCTAATGACACTGTAAGCAGAGGTGGGAGAAGTAGCAGCACTGTCATCCACTAATTCGTCACTGTCAACATCAAAATTGGTTTCAACAGCATATAGATCTTCATCATCATCACTGTTTGTGGTGTTATCATTATGTGTATGTCCAAATACTTTCTCATGCTGTTGCCAATGTCTAAGTTCCGTGCTTCTACTTACTGCAGTGTGTTGGCATCCAATACAAGGACAATGAACATGTTCTTTTGCCATAGCTGGACAATTACATTTTCTAATTTCAGTTCTTCTCCATTTCACTTTTGGCTCCGTATTATCATTCTCATTCTCCATTTTGATTTCGCAAAATTTATCGTCTGGAAAATTAATTTGTTGTTGTTTTGTTGAAAAGCGACACGATGATGGTCTATTTTACTGACTCAAATAAGTATTCCTTTTTTGTGAAAAAGTTTAAATCAAAACTTTTATTGAATCTTCAGATGATTAAAGTATACCATTTGATAATTTTTAACATAAAATAGTCATATAAATTGACTATGCTTGATACAAAAAAGAGTTCTTATTATGTAATATCAGTCTTTAAAATTTGTCAACCAAGCGCGCCAAATTTCCTGTCTTTTCCTACAAAAAGTTCTTTCCGAACAGTGACAGAGAGAGAGTGATATTTTTAACAATTTTAACAATATGAATACGAATACTTTTGACATGCTTCTGCCCGAATTCAACAAATGGATGGACTCGACAGACCTAGACAAAGAAACAGAATCCAAGTTGAAAGGTATTAATTATTCTGTTGTTTAATTGTTTGTTGTGGCTTTAGATGATATTCTCTATTGTCCTTCAGCTGATGATGTCATGATGTCATCATTGCAAATTTATTTTCCGTGATTTGTTTTTGTGTAACATCTTTGTTTGAAAATTAAATGGCTGGCATATAATATCTTTCAAATATTCCTTTCAGCTCACCAAATTAATGGAAAGTTATTCCACAAGCTGGTATCACTTGAGAATATGGATTTATCATATTTATTGTCTGAAATGAATTTTACTGTTGCTGAGATCTTGAATTTCAAAATCTTGTTTAAACCAACATCAAATCTGGTACAACCAACCCCCACTAGATCAAAAAGGAAAAGATCACTTTCCATGACTCCCCTTTCGAAAAGTATATTCAACACAAAAGAGAATTTGAAGTAAGACTTATTTTTTTATTTTTTGTCACTGTATAACTGCTTTTCCCCAAACTAAATCTGACTAAGCTTAATTAGATTTCAAACAATTATCGAAAGCAACGGGAGGATTCCTGGGGAGCAAGAAAATTGTATGTTATTTATTATAAATTATCGTATGGTTATCTTCTTCCTCCCAGCTAAATGTTATTATATAATGAAAACTTGAATAATATGTACACTCTTTTTTATAAGAATAATTTAACCCTTTCCGTGCCCATCCTTTTTTTTAAGGTTCGACCTATTTGCTGAGGCGTAAAAATGAAAGTTTGATTCATTTGATCATGACGTCATATGCCGACATTAGCATTTTCTATTTATTTGCTCATGTCGACATTGGCAAGGAATAGTGCTAACTATCACTTTCAACCTGATTTTTGAAAAAGATTAGAAAATACAAGTGCGATTTCTCCACTTTGCGTTGGATAATGATAAATGTTGAAAAGACATTATTCAAACCTTTGTAATACTGAATTTTTTCCATTTCATAAAAGCTAGCTCAAAATTCGGTTTTTAATGTTTCTGTTTTTTTAGTTTGGGCAAATAGGTTGAACCATCTTAAAAACCCCGTGGCAAATTGGTCGAGATCTCTCATGTCGGCATATGCCGACATGGGCAAGTTAATCAAAAGTGCTCATGCCGGCATATGCCGACATGGGCACGGAAAGGGTTAATAAGAGCCTCAGATTTGGTGGTAAATTTTACCAAAACCTTTGAAGAACTCATAAAACTCATAATTTGAGCATGGAAATCTTCATTTTGTTTACATCTTCTGACGCAAATGCGCAGACTTAATTTCCAGGCGCTGGACAAATTTTAAAGGCCATGATGATACGAAGGAGATGAAATTCACGATTTCTACCTAAAACGAAAATCAAGAAAGTCAAAACAATCTAACACAATCGAACGCAATCGAACAAAAATATAAATCGAAACAATCGAAATCAATTAAGAATTTTCGGTAAATTTCGATTGATGTTCGATTTTTCGATTGCGATTTTTTGTTCGATAGATCGTCTGGTCTTATTTTTACAGATAGAAACGTGTCATCAATTACAAATCAAAACATAAAAAAAATTCACTTTCGTTTTTAAAAAGTACATATCGCTATTTGGTAAAATACACAGTGCAAAGTATGGCAGAGAAGTGCAATGTATCACTGTTCGACGGTATATTTTAACAAATAGATCATAATTATCTGTGATGTCAGTAGTTGTTTTGATTCACGGTTTTCAGCCCAAAAAACAGCCCAATATTTGGAGGCAAAAAGATCACAACATTAGCTGGAGGCAAGAGGGCATTTGTTAAGTTTCTTACCTTCCTTACGCAGGAAAAAGGTTGTCAGGTCAGAATGTCAAAAACGGTGGCCAGATGGTGAGGAATTGCCAACATTTGATCATGGCAAGAATAAGAAGTCGTTAGACAACTTGGTTTCGACCATATTGAAAAAGCAAGGAATGGCTGAATTTGGTGAAGATGGAATGCGTGTTCAAGTCCTTGATCACATGCAATATCGGAGAAAGGTACTCCATTTTCATTTACAAATTTATTGTATAAGGTACTCGAAGTTGCTATATTTATGCTTATTGGGTAAAGGGCTATTGTTTGCCATAGTTTGATTATCTAAAAAGTTTTATCCTTTACACGATAGTAAAACAAAATTTGGACTTATTTCAGGACTTGAGCCTTGGCAACCCAGTTGCTTGTGTGTGTTATTTAAGTTTTTATTTTTTAATATTGAAGTTGCTATTTTAATTTTGAAAAATCTGAGAAAGAGTTTTTAGAGTTAAATCTAACACCCCTTTTTCATGATTAATAAGCAACAAAATGTTAAGAATAATATCGATACATCATTATCCTACTTTCAGCAGTAGTATAACTTTGTACATTCTTCAATAGCCTCCTGTTAAAGAAAAGAGAGATCAAAGATCAACGGAGGTCCCAAAGAAACTTGATTTCACAATCACTCAGGTAATCCTATCAGATTTATTTTTACAAATTTACCTCAGACGTGGAATTTTTGCAATATTTCACAATCTCATGGATTGAAGAATGAATTCAGATGGGATTCAGATGCCCTTGCAGGCGATCCAGTATCAGATTCAATTTTTAATAAAAGCTGATTTTCACAGTTTTTGTTTTATCCTTTAGAGATAATGAATGTTAGTTGAAAGTTTTAGGCCTCTAGCCTTAACCAAACTGGAATAAACAGAATTTCAATTTTGAGGGATTTTAGAGAGGGATCTTGAAACAAAGCTCCCAATTTCAAGAGCTACCAGATTTCAATATTTTTTAACTTCGTTTGTATTCGATATAAGCAAAATTATAGATATTCAATATAAGCAATATAGATCCAGTTTCTTATGATTTAATAACCCCCTGGAATCAATAATATTTCACATTTAGTGAAAAAGGTATTCCCAATTTTTAAAGATTCTGACAAAGATCACTCTGTATTCGCAGAAATTATAGTATTTTTTCCCTGACAAAAAGCATTGAAATGAATCGTTGAACTGTTTATCAAACTATAATAATTTAAAAAATCAAATGCTACCTTAGGGGAACTAATTTTCGCGATTGACATTCACTTTTTGCCAAAGTTATTTTATTTTTCTAATGGTTTTTGAATTCTTATGACAAAATTGCATTTCGCGGAACTAATTTGGTTTAATGCCCGTAGAAAAAGAGCTTAAATTTCAATTTTGTTGAATTTGGTTTAGTTAGAGCCTTGTAGTCAATCTCATTGAAAAACCTAAATGAGTTTGAACGTCAAAATAAACGTGCAGGTTTGAACAGCCTTTGGAGATTACACAGCCAGCATACATCTAAGACTGGCCCTCGGGGTCTTTCAGAAGGTTGGTTTGAGAGAAGAGTTTCATTCCTCTCCAATACTTGCCACAGGCTCTAACGTTAAATAACATCCCGTAGTGAAGTCTGAGTGAGGATGGCCTTGACTTCATTGTGGCTCGTGATTATGACTGCTGACCATCCATTGCGTCATAATGACTTGTGCTCGGATATTATTTTGAACAATCAAAACAAATGAGAAAAAAGAAGGATGAAATTTTATGTTAAATTGAGATAAAGTTACTAGTTTATAGGGGTGTGCATTTATTACACAATGAAAAGTGTCTTTAAAGTAAAAATTCTAATTGAATAAATTTAAAAGAAGAATAATTTTCAAGATGTCTTTTCTTTTCTTTTTTAAAAATCAAATGCCACACCTTAAAGGTAATGTACTATAACATAAGTATTTCCGTTTCATGTTGGGCACATATTTCATATCAGACCAGATATCGGCCTATTGTTCTTTTTTGCTGAGTTAAACAAATATTTTGGATTTCTCTCTGTTTTCGATGAAAAATTGCTTCGCATTTGTATCTATTCAATATAAAAGAGCTTGTAATTTAAAAAAGCTGAGTTAGCAAACGAAATTATTATATGATTGGCTGTAACCTTTAAGGGAACAAGTCTTCGCAGAACTTATTTTTAAGATAATAATAGGGTACTTATTTTTGCGATGACATTCACTTTTTGCTAAAATTATTTTATTTTTCTAATGGTTTTGAATTCTTATGACAAAATTGCATTTCGCGGAACTAATTTGGTTTAATGCCCATAGAAAAAGAGCTTAAATTTTAATTTTGTTGAATTTGGTTTAGTTAGAGCCTTGTAGTCAATCTCATTGTAAAACCTAAATGAGTTTGAACGTAAAAAAAAACGTGCAGGTTTGAACAGCCTTTGGAGATTACACAGCCAGCATACATCTGAGACTGGCCCTCGGGGTCTTTCAGAAGGTTGGTTTGAGAGAAGAGTTTCATTCCTCTCCAATACTTGCCGCAGGCTCTAACGTGAAATAATATCCCGTAGTGAAGTCTGAGTGAGGATGGCCTTGACTTCATTGTGGCTCGTGATTATGACTGCTGACCATCCATTGTGTCATAATGACTTGTGCTCGGATATTATTTTGAACAATCAAAACAAGCGAGAAAAAAGTTACTTGTTTGTAGGGGTGTGGATTGAACAAAAGGCGTCTTAAAACTAGAAATTCTAACTGAATAAATTTTAAAGAAGAATAATTTTCAAGAAATCTTTTCTTTTAAAAATATAATATAAAATCACCTTTTTGTCAGGGAAAAAGTACTTTTATTTTATCAAGGATAACTCTTGCCAGGTTTAGTAGTATCCACTGTTTTCATACCAAGTTTATTACAAGGTAAGTACTAATGAATCCTTTTGTGTTGAGAACTAATTTTGGCAAGCAGCCAAAATGCTGAAATTTTTTGACTTTGACAAGAACTTGTTTTGGCAAATTTGCCAAAATAAATTCCCTGAAGGTATTGCTGTTCAAAAGTTTATAAAAAATATTTTAAAATTGTGTGCCTCCTTTTGAAGTTTCATGTGTAATTATTGTGTTAACAAAAAATAAGGGAATTTTATTGACTGTTAAAACTTTTTAAGAAAAACTGTTTCAATTATTACAGTGTGAAGCTTTAGACAAAATATACCTTAATCTTAGATGAAAAATCACAATCTCTTCTAAAAGCAATCCTCACGCAAGGCATTGGTTATTTCTTGTCAGTATTTTTTTCTCTCTCTCTTCAGGAGGGCTCTGAAACTGCAAAAAGTACTGACACCATCGTTCTTGGTTATGACCCTGATGCCACAGTAAGCTTGGATGAAGAAGAGGAAGAACATGAAATCACCGAAGCTCCACAATCTACTCAAAAAGACAACGAGGTTAGTAGATGGTTTGCAATCTATATATCAAGAAAATCTGCAATACAAATACACCTTAAGCTTCACCTCTTCATTTTTGTGGAGGTAATTAAAACCAGATGTATTCTTTTCATCAAGCTTTTGCTGAGTGGTTAGGATCTATCCAGTCGCTTTTTCAGAGTTCAAGTGTCTTTTACCTCCTAATTTTGGAGGAATGAAGGGGAAAGTGCTTAAAATTTCAGTTGTCAATTTTTTTATTTTCAAGGGTACAAGATCTTGGAGTGATGTTTTTGAAAATGGACAAGTCAATAATGATACAGAAGAGAGTGATAATGGTTTTACTCAAGGTATTAAAAAGCCTGAAATATCTTGCTTACAAAATCTTTATATTACACGCTTTTTTTATAAGAATAGTGCTTTTTCGTTGAGGGTGAGCATTATTCTTATTTCGCCATTGTTCTAAACAATAAGCCTATTGTTCTAGACCTCAAATGAGCGTTATTCTTATAAAAAAATAGCGTGTAATTTTGAAAAATCACATTGGCAAGAAAATTTCCAACAGTTTGTCTTTGTTTTTTGCTTGTTAAAGTTTTACATATGAATTATTTTCATTTTCAGAAGACACTCAGCTGAGATTTCCACCACTAAATGTTTCAGGTAAGTCTCTTTGATGTCCTACTCCAAGGTAGTAAGACCATGTGTCTAAAAAACAACAAACAAACAAAATTTTGAAATAACCCACCTATCGTATCTGACCATCGAATTATATAATACGAAAAAAATTGAGCAAAGTTTCCTTTGTTTTAATGTACTCTTTCCGGTGTTCTATATTTCAAGATTGATTGTATGCCAAAAAATGAAATAGCTTTGTATGTAATTTCTTTTTTTATAGCTTTAAACGATCAAGCATTGTTGGATGTAGTCAAACGGTATGTTGACCGACAAAAACCCAAAAGAGGTCACATTGTAAAAGGATTAGTGTCATCAGGACTGAAGTTGGACGGTAAAATGGGGAAAATGACAGATGACGAGGTGTTCCAGCAATTTGGTAGGAAACTTGTTGAATCCCGGAAAGTCATGGTATACAAAGTACCTATCCTAACTAAGGACGATATTATGATCATCATGTAGAATTAGGTCAAAAACCATAAAAACCAGGACAAAAATGGTGTAAAGATGAAATTTGGCACATAGGTCCATGAACATGTCAGGAATCACCAAAAAAAGTCTCTTCCCAAAAAAGATGAGAACACCCTTTTTTCGGTCATTATTTATTTCCTCCAGGCAAAACCCGATGGGTAGTATTTTTTTGAAATTTCAAAATCATTTTTGCCTCAAACCATTTATACCACTCGAAAGCTCTTAAAATGTTATATAGAAGACTTTTAAGTCAGTATAGCCTATTTCCTTACCTAACTTAAGATATTTGTCATCAAAGTTGGCTTTTTCAGCTCTTTTTTTTGTCATTTTTCGTCATTTTTTGCAACTTTGACTGCAAATAACTCCGTATGTGTGCAGAAAATTGCTATACTGGCTTAAAAGTCTTCTATATAGTTTTTGAGAGCTTTCGAGTGGTATAAATGGTTTCAGGCAAAAATGATTTTGAAATTTCAAAAAATACTACCATTAGGTGAGTCCAAGTTGATTTGTTTACGGGCGAAGCAGTTTCAAAATGTGGATCGGTCAGGTCGGCAAAAAAATAAAAATTTAAGAGAATTTTTTAAGAATTTGTTTTACACTAAATTTGTTCTTTGATAGGCAAATTCAAATAAAGCTAGAATTGAATGAAAGTTTGTCATGAAAATGTGTCAAAAATTTTAATATTTTCTTATTTCTTTTCATGAAATAAAGAAAACAATGAAATCAAAATTTTTAATGACTTTAACTTTCCATTTTATTTTTATTTCACTTTTCCAAAAATATGGGTCGGTCGGGCCCGTAAAACAACTAATTAAATTGGT
>JAUJPO010078796.1:0-10884 GCA_032270745.1 Tiaropsis multicirrata
TAACCTTAAGAATATGTTAAGAATATTATATGATGATTTCGACCAAAAAGTTAAGAATATCCACGATGAAATGGATTGTCACCATTCTTATAAAAAAATAAGCGTGTAGTTGTGTTTCATTTAGAAGGGTGCTGGTTCTTAAAGTCACCGAAACCTTTAGCACATCGGAAATTAGTTCTACACAAACCATGTAAGAATACATAAGACTTCAAACGCCAAAATGTTGAGGAATTTGCTTGAAAACCGATAATAAAATTCTTTGCCACGGCATGACGTCACAATTGGGGGAAATCAGAACACTTACTAAAGATTAATTATCTGTAATCAGTAAACAAAATCTTTTAGTGAGTTAAACCATAGTGTTTGTTTTCCCCTAGCAATAATTAAATCTGGTTGGTTGAAAAGTATATCACACGACTTTCCGTGGCAAAAAAATGCTCCTTTTTAGGCTGCTTTTTAGGCTGCATTTCAGAAAAATCACGGTGTTCTAATAAAAAAATTGTACTGCGAATCAAACGTTTTATAATTCTCAAGATAGATACATGTATCATTAGCATATTATTTAAGGTTTCTTCTTATGAAGGTATAATGACCGGCTTGTAGTTTTCGCATCTTCACTTCAACCGCTTTACTATGTACTATGTACTAAAAAGTCTTTAAATGTTGTGAATTTTTTTTATTTTGCCCTTGTTTTATATAAAATTGTCTTAAATCTAACACCTTTTTTAGCGGTATATAACATGAAATTTGCCTACTCTCTATCCCTCCCTCATTCGTCATTTCGATCCAAAAAAAAAAGTCGATATCTTATTTTTTGTAAGTGGCGGAACTTGGAAGGCCCCTTGAGATTCCATAGAGATAACACAACTTTGTCATTTCTCTCACGTTCAATTAATTCACTTGACAAATTAAATCGAACAGTTGTTAAAAAAAGTTTGACGACATTGAAATAACATGATCTAAAAATCCTACCCAGGCGATATGAGTAGCTTGATCTTAGCTTGAATTTCTTTTTGATTTATTTATCTTAAAGAAATTCTTTATTGCAGCTAAAGGCATCTTTTCTCTCTACAGGTCTTCACAGTCTTTGATAGTCTTAATTTGAAGTCAAAATTGAAACACGGCTAGCTGTCCGCCGCGTTCATACTTTTTCTTTTTCTTGTGTTTTCTTTCTGGTCACGAGCCGACAATACAGTCGGCACTTTTTGTCGGCCTTGCCGAATCAATTGTCTCTTTGGCACTAGTAGTAACTAGTTCAGAATTCAACTTTTTTATTATAGATTCTATATAATGAAAATATAGTACTTGCGAAATTCAAAAATTAGTACACTTAAAGGACCCCTTTTAAGGCGGGCGCATACGGGCGCACGACTTTACCTGAATTCATGCAATATCATCATCAGAGAGGGAGTAAAGGCAAGGTAGAGAACAAAGTTATGTGTCCTTGCGTTCTAGAATGGTAGAGCTAAGGCCAACCCTAAAAAAAAGTTTGTTTCTGCGCTACCGGCCGTGTGAGAATTTTCTTTGGTCTGTCACCCGGCCGCAAAAAAATAACGAACTTTAGAATGGGTGAGATTTTCTGAAATTTTGAAAACGTAAAAAACCAAACATCTTAACAAAAAAAATTTAGTTTTCGAACTTAAACACACCATCAAATCCTAGAAAGAAAGAAAAAATCTCCAGTCTCCCGCGTGAGTTTTTTTTTCATCACCCGGTAACGCGGAAACGAATAATTTTTTAGGTTTGGCCTGTAATACGTATTTTTTCTTTTCATAAAACTTAGCTTGAACCCTTTCCCAGCAGGCACAATACGAATTTTTCAACGTTAAAAGGTCGAAACGACGACGATCTTGTTTCAGAACGATAGATGATTTCAAATTTTCTTTTGCATGTAATTGGTATTACTCAAATAAAAAACAACGGCCTGGATATCTACACTTTTTTTTATAAGAACATTAAAATTCGAAGAAGCCTTCTAATAATGTTATTAGCTTTTTTGGTTTCAAGCCTTAAAATTTTCTTAATTAATTCTTTTAATTCATGTGTAAATAATCAAAAATGAAACAAATATTCTTATTTCTAATACTCTTGATTCTCCAAAGCCTCCAAATGTTCTTAACATGTTCATAATTTTTTGACATCTCGAAGCCTTATGTTCTTATATACCTTGTTCTTATAAAAAAAAAGGTATATTACAAGATTGTACAATCAACGAAGAAAAATTATAAAAGCACGTCTTAAATCATCTTAACTTACACTGTTGCGTCATGCAGACCCATATATTTAAAAAAAAACATTTTGATCGGCTAGTATCTGTTTGCGGTCAAATACGCTTTAACAAGGTTTTATTGTACTGTCAGTAGTGCAGTAGGAATTATATGCTTTACGTAATAGGGCTGTTAGGACAGATTGTCATATGTTTTGTTTTTTTCTTCATATAAGCATAGATCAAGCTAGCGATATGCATATTTATTTTGTGCTGAATCTATTAAAAATGATTTCGTTCTATTCTTAACCAAAACCAGTTTTCAAGTATTTGGCTTCTAATGATTTTTCTTCAAAATCAACCACTAAATAAATCTTTGAGTTTTGAGCAGCCACTATGTATACCCTGTTGCTTATGCTCCAAAAATCCACTAAATAAATCTTTGAGTTTTGAGCAGACACTATGTATAACGTGTTGCTTATGCTCCAAAATTTCACTAAATAAATCTTTGAGTTTTGAGCAGACACTATGTATAACCTGTTGCTTATGCTCCAAAAATCCACTAAATAAATCTTTGAGTTTTTAGCAGCTACTCCGTATACCCTGTTGCTTAGAAGTCAAAATTTCACTTAATAAATGTTTGTCTCGCTTTTTAGTTGATGGTGATTCAAAAGCCAAAGAAACAGTACCAGCAGTGGACGCACTCACCATCACTCGTCATGTTCGTGCGGTATGTTCACGAAACACCAAATGTATCGACACTTTTGTTATCTATTTGAATGGTCCAACAACTAAAAATGGTGACCTGTTGCTATGGGATTTAAATGCGGACGGGAAAGCAAGCAGCTCTGAAATTTTAACAATCGGTGAACTTTTATATCCATTACAAAATTGTAACGCTAAAAACTATTTGATTATTGCTGATCAAAATTACGCTGGCCACATCGTTGATTATGTGGATCTTCAACGTAAATTAAAGAGACGCAATTTCGATAAGATTCACGTTTTGGCTGCATCCAATAAGAACTCGTATACGTGGAAAAGAGACTTTACTAAATCTTTCATCGAAAAAGACGATAGTCATTTGGATGACCCTTCAGCACAAACGTCAGTTGCGAGACGTATTTCATCTATTGCTAAGGTTCGTAGGATTGTTCTTCTTTCACACACATACTCGTCCCCAGTCCTCTACTTCAATTTTACTTTAATACATATCGAAACGATTTGTAACGCTATCCAATACAAATCAAAAGCTCTGAGTACGAGATTGCTTGCAATGAGAATAGTAGGTTGGCCGGTGAATGTTTTCTATTAATTTCATTCTAAACAACCGAAAGAAGTCTTAAAATGACGATGGGTAGCAAATTTGACTGAGAGAAAACACTTTGTGCTCGAAAATATGCGTTTTTTTTTATTTCACGGTTTTTAAGACCAAAATCTCGATTTGCAATTTTTGACATGTTAAATTTTGGTTTATTTTTTAGAATTTTTTAGAAACAGTGTTTTGCAACATTAGTTTTGTGGTGTCGCATTTTCAACCGAAACCGGGCAAGTTACGTACAGTCCAAATTAACCGTAATTTTTTAAATTTCAACTCGACACAGTTATTTCGCTTTTCTACATCAAAATACGCTTCTTTTGAGCTATGAATGGATATCGAGAGATGAGTGGAACTACTTGATAAAAATTACGGTGAATTTGGACTGGACGTAACTTGCTCGAGATAACCTGCGAGATGTGTCTGGTCATTATTTTTGCATTTAACTTCATTCCAATTTATATTTGCTCTTTACAGGACTTGTCCAGTTCATCAAAACTAGAAAGGCATGATATCCGATATTTAGAAGGTTCCAATCCGGATTTGACGTTAACCGGTGATTTCGGACAAAAAGCGGGTTGCTCTTGATAAATGATAAACAACAACAACAGCATTAGATCGCAAATGATGTGAATGACTAGAAGTGTTCTCAAAAGGGATTGTGGTGCCGATCGAGACACAGACCGGAGCTAATTAACGTCTCCACCATTTAACCTCACTTTGATGTGAGAAAAATCGGAAACAAATGGTCTTCAACAGGTGCCGCTATCATATAAAGATTGAACAAGACTGGGATTAAACTTCAAAATATGTGTTCAATTTCTTTTTAATATCGAATACTTGGTTATCTATAAAGTTTCTAAATTTAAGTCAAAAAATTCCAAAATAGTAACTAACAGTCGACATATTTTTGATAAATTGTATTTAAACTGCTATGATAAAAAGTATTACCTCGTTGGAAAAAATAATTCTGAGTGAATAATCCTCAGATTTAAAAAAAAAATCTTAAATTTTGAGAAAATAAACTTTTTAAATTTTTACAATCAGATTTTTCACTCACAATTACCAAAAGTACCTTTCTGATGAAAAAAAATACTTTTCATTTTATGGTATATTTTTTCTTCAGGACCAATACAATTTACAGTGATGGATACAGAAGGTACTCAGAATTTTAGATGGAGGGTGTTGCTTTCGTCTATATTCCTTATTTGGAAATCAACTCTCTTCGTCAAAATCTTTGAGTACCTTCTTTAACCGCCTCTGCAATATATCAAAATGTGCAGATTATCAGGTATTTTTGGATTGGACTTAAGAATTAGATTTTGGAAAATGCAATTTTTATCGATCTATGGAATGGATGATGATGGATACTTAAATGTTGGTCATTCAGTTGACATTGTCTGTAGCTGTCTATTCCGAAGGCTTTAGATATCAGACAAAAAGTGGACAATTTCTGCAATTAATTTTTTTTAAATAAACATTTGTAAATATTACTTGTGTGTATGTAATTAGCTATCATCAATAGATTTTTACTAAAAATAGAATAATTCGCAAAACCGAAGAAAGTAAAAAAAAATTTATATCTTTACAGAGTCTCTTAAAGCTGATTTGCAGCGGTGGCCTAGTGGTTAGAGTGTTCGTCTCCCGTTCGCAAGGTTGTGGGTTCAACCCCCAGCCGGGTCAAAGCAAAGACTTGAAAACTGGTACTCGCTGCTGTCCTGCTTGGCACTCAGCATTAAGAGAATAGAGCGAGGGTAAGTGGAGAAATCCAGGGAAAGGAGTGGCGCTCTCCCCTACCTTCGGGTAGATAGCTAATTGAAAAGGAAGCCTTCGGGTCTCCCTCGACTGCGGTTACAAACTGACTTTACTTAAAGCCGATTTTTTGTCTGCACCCCCATGTCAAAGATCGAGTGGACCCTACCCACTGAAAAAGGTCGAAAAAACAATCCAGTTGAAAATTAGCATATCAATTCATCGCCACTGGAAAAAGACACAACCTCATTGAAAAACAAAGAAATTCTTTCGTCTCCTTTATCCCCACCGGCAGAAAAGAGTCACTGAGCCCGGACGGGCGGGTTTATGTTCACAATTTTTTGTTGTATCAGCGTAATATCATATTTATGGAGATTTACGGTGATAATGAATCAAGTTAAATCGAACTTTTTTCTTCTTCTTTTTGCTGGCCTTATAATGTTCTTCATCAACAGCTTTGTCTCGTTCCTTTCCTTCTTCTTTTTCGAAATTTGATTTGCTTCTCAAGTGAAAACTTCCTGATGATGCATAGCTAATTTCCTTGATGATCGCTTTCAATTGCCGCTCTAAACCAATTTCGAACACGTCTCGAATATTATCCCCTGTTTTTGCTGAGCACACCGAAAATCGAACGTTTAAATCACCCTTTCTGATGTTTTTACTGATAAAATTGTTGTTATAGTTCAGCGGGTTGTCTAATTTGTCCGATTTGGTACCGACAAAAATAATCATCTGGCCTTCTTCAATCGGCTTGACATCTCTGGTGAATTCATACAAACGAATGGCTTCTCGCCACGTTGATTTGCGACCGACATCATACATGATGACTATTAGATCAGATCGACCCACATTGAGTTGACGCATGGCTGGAAACTGCTCACTGCCTGACGTATCAATAATTTGCAATGTCAATGCGCAGTCTCGATGATGAAACACAAACACGTGAAAATCTTCAATGGTCGGTACGTAAGGATCGTGAAATGTAAAAGGTGTTTTCTTATATTTTCGCGTTTTTTCTTTTTCAGCCTCGTCATGAAACAAGCGACGAAGGAGCTCGGTTTTACCAACTTTGGCATCACCGAAAATGGAGATACGAATTGAGGAGAGTGATTCTATATTTTCTTCTTCCTTTTTATGGTGACGATATTTTCGTAAACGATCCATTGTCTATTACAATTTTCAATTTTTTAAAGTTTAAATTCTTCACTTAAATTAATGTCTGTTGTAGTATAAAAAATGCTCCTGTTTAGAAACAATAGGACAATATCAGTTATTTACTTTTTTTGTTTCCTTCGTCGTGTCATCCTGGTATTATTTCTATATTTTTACTTGCTCTTTTAAGTTTTACATACATGCGTCACCAAAAACAACTTTTCAGATGAAAAAAATTATTTGCTTCCCATAAACACACATTTCAAAACAGTATATGATGCGATACATGAGTCGGTAAGAATATGTGTTGATCATCTTTTCCCTGGTGGTAGGTGAATGAATACACATAATAAATTCTTCTTCTTTCGATTTAATGAATATACATATCAAGTATTGATTGATAAATTATTGAAGAAATGATGAACCTCGTGAAGGCTGCTTATTTGAATTATTTAATCTTTTTTATTTAACTTTTCCTGGTGTCCGCAATGTTGATAAGAGGATCATTACATTATATTCATATCCACCACGTGCAAACTTCAATTTAATAACGAAGACAAGAAAAGCACTTTCTTAGCTTTAAAGGTTTTAAAGTCTCAAAAAAAATTGTGTTTTTTTATGTATTTTTCCCCTATGGAAATGTTTTTAATTTCACCCATCGGGGACTTAAAACTACCCCTTGTGAAATTGCAAACTCAACAACTGATATGAAATTTTCTTATGATGTTTTTGTATACCCAGTGTCGGATTGGTAGGCTTTCTTATTCACGGAGTGTAATTATCTTCCATATAAGGTAATATGATAATTAGTACACTCTCCTCCATGTGTTATAGCCTACCTCTGTATCCACCCTGATCCCAGCAGACACAAGACATTGTTTTGACTTCTTTTCTACGTTAAAAATTTAAAAGACGTTGAAAGAACGTTAAAAAGATTGGGATTGCTCTACTCTTTGACGCGCCACATACAAAGAAGGTTGCTGTTGGATCTGTGATCAGATTTCTTACACCTTTACTAGGGGTCAAAAGTTACTTTAATACAATATTAACCGGTTTGCGAGGCTTTACTGAGAAATGTTGCCTGAGGTCAAAGTAACGACCGAGAAAGTTATCGAAACGTTACAAACCCACACACGGCAAGATTTCAAAATGTAAAAATCGTCCCGCTGTGCGGGTTGGGTACAGGCTAAAAGTAAAGAAACATAATAGACCATATTTTATTTCGTTCTATGGAACGAATTCGTCAATGAAATTTGCGAACGAGGCCGCAAATTAGTTAAATGCAAAATGGTTTGATTATTTTGGCGTTATTTTACCCCCTGTTAAGTCAGTTGTTTTTTGAAAAACATATCATGAAAAAGAAGCTATAGTTAAAATTTAAGTTATTTTTTCATGATATCTATTAAGTTATCCCAGAAAGCCAGATTTTTGGCATTAGTTTTATTGTTGAAAATTTTAAATCATCCGTCGGCTTTTTAGGATGTTTCCGTATAAAGATTGCGTGTACGTAATGGATATCATAAATTGGCATTTTGGCATCACATTTTGTCAGTCAGTCAGTCGTTCACTGAAAAATTTTAATTTTATTTTATAATTGTCAATTTATTATGTTATACAATTTAGCAGATACTTTCTGGTGATGATGTTACACATAAAATGATATACACAATATTTTTCTTAAAGCGGATTAAAGAACAACATGACTGGCGATCTGACATCAAGGACGAAATATTTTTGCTAACTGATCAAACATGTTAAGAATGAACCAGCATGGCTGCGTTTCCTTCGCAACCAAATACACTGTAGATAGTTTAGACGTCAAAAGCACAGCTACTGTGAACGTTTTTATAGAGAGGGTAAGGTAAGGATCCTGTACCAGACCATTGTTTTATATATCTGCTTTCGTGACGAGTATGGCAAAAGAGTTGGATACAAGCTACAGTAGGGTAAAGACGGTAAAGTGCGATTCCTTTTCGTTTTAAATCTGGATATATCTGAAATATTTTTTGACAAAATCATTATAAAAAGACTTTGTCATGCAACTAAGTATGCCTTTTTGGAGATTTTATTACCCACTGTTTCTTGATGAATGTTTATGATAAATGCATAAAGTATTCTAATTATTGGTTTTTGTTATTTCGGACAGCTTGACGATGCACTCTTCACGTTTTGCAGTGACTTTTGTCATACCTATCTTACCTATCGAAAATCATTTTTACAATGCAAAAGTAGTTCAGTAATGACGTGATTTCGGAATCTTTCTGGCGTGATTGCGTGATTAGGGTCACCGCTGGAGGGGGGGAGGGGTTCATTAAAGGGGTTTTATTGTACTTCTCTAATGATAACTAGTTTTTTTGTTTTAAGTATTGTGCTTTTAAAATATTTTCGTTGTCTTTCAGATTATTTGTGGTTTAATTTCTTTTGAGCACAATTTTATGAAGAATCCTAAAGAAAGAAAGGTACTGTATTTGTTTTTTTTTGTTTTTGATTAACTTTGCTTTTGAAAATTGATTTATTTTTAGTATATAAGCCCTCTAAGCCGCAATAAGCCCTATCTCAGTCTCAGTGGCAAAATTTTGACGAAGAGTGTTGGTTTTGCTCATAATCCATATTTGAACGTACGCCCTCTGTCAAAAAAATTGCGAGTACCTTATTATATTAAATAGTATTTCAACATTATCAGTTAAGGAATCTTGCGATATCAGAGAACTTTGATGCAAAAGTAAGAATGAAATTCGGATCAAAAAGTATACTGGTATTATAAGTATACTCTTGATTCTCCAAAGCCTCCAAACGTTCTTAACATGTTCTTAACATTTTTCGACCTCGAAGCCTATGTTCTCATATACTTTGTTCTTATAAAAAACGTGTATCATTATTGTACATTATTGCTACAAATGTGACAATGAATTTTTTTTTTTATATTCTATTTGCAAGCGATAATCCCAAAGTGACAAAATAATTCCATTCTTATAATCATCAAAATGATAAAAATGTTTTTACGCAATGCCATCTATTAAAAATAATTCTTTTTGTTTTCAAGGAATGCATATCATCATTAATATAATTTTATTACATGCACGTCGAATAAAAATTTAAAGCAGCAAAAAGAACAAACAAAGCAGAGTATAAAACATATCATAGCAATTTATACTTTATTGTATAACTACTAAAAAGTTTGAAAAAAGATATCCGAAAAAACCTGTAGTTTTTCTGTTCTGATGTGCAGTATACTGTTCTATCTTGGTTCTATTTAAAGTATAGATGGGAGCCTGTCAACTTCAAATATCTTAAACTAATTTTTTTCTGATATGAGCTTTGTGAAATGGGGAAAAGTTAGTATGGGTCCAGAATATTTAAAGTATTGAGCACTACGAGAATGAAGATTCTCTTCGTCATTGTATATAACCTGCTAACTACATAAATTTCTTTTTGCAGTTGTTGATTTTAACGATATGGCATTTCCAACATTTTTCATGGTCAATTTCCTGGTATTATGCGTCAGTACGTTATGGACTCTAGTATACATTACATCAATCATCGTCTTATATCTGCATGCCGATTATGACTTCCAAGACGTCTTGGTGGAAGACTACATGGTCTATGTAGTGTACGCCAAATTTGCTACTTATTTGGTGCTGTTGGGACTGGTCGGATCCATAAAATGTACCAGACAACGTCGCATCTACTTGACACTTGCCGTAGTCTACCTGTTCGACGCGTTGATTGCAGGATGTCTGGTGTTGATGTATTTCTTGAACTTTGACGAAAAGAAGACCGCGTATGATTTAGAATGTATATTGTTTGTCTCCATCACTAACGGTGTGATCATTCTATTGGATTTGATCGTTCTACCTATATTGCGATGTTTCCACCGTCAAGAAGAGTATTTAAAAAACATTGGATTGAAACCAATCCCGAGAAGAGGGAAGAAAATATCAAGAGCTAACGATACTCTACGTAAGTAAATGCTAAAAATAAATGTTACCGCCTTAACCGAAACATGGAATCCCGAAACAATCTTGACGACAATATTAGGCCCTATTCACCTAAGATCCCTAGGATCCCAAGTAGCCCCGGTTATGGCGAATAGGCCTAATATTGTCGTCAAGATTTTTAGGCCTGTTAGTAGATTTAGAAAGCAATGGTCGTAAGTCGTCATTGACAGTTGACAACATATGCGGTTGTTCCAACGGCCAGGTGATGATGAAGTAATCTCAGCATTAGATCTCCCCAACTATTTTTAAAAATTCTTATAAGAAGAAACCGTCAGTAAAGCTTATAAGTTGATTTTCCTACCTAAAAATGTAATATATATCATAATACTGATAGAAATAATTGCCTTTTGCGTACTGTACTCACATGGAGGTAAAAAGAAAACATGGAGAATAAACGTCTCTGTAATAGCCTAAATGGTCATTAAATTCTTTATAAATGTTATTGAAATCGGCTTTCT
>JAUJPO010078818.1:0-10883 GCA_032270745.1 Tiaropsis multicirrata
GAGATATCAAGGCCACTCCTCTGGGCTAAATGAGCTTTGCGCGCGGGGCATTCATAGCTTCAGCTAACTGCTAGTTTTAATTATTTTACCTGGTTTTACTTCTACTTAAAAGTTACAAGTTAGTTCTAATTTAGAATTTGGCTGGCAGTTAATTTTTCACTGCTGATAACTGATCATATAACAACCAGGTATAATCCACCAATCGATGGTGGTGCAACGTGGCCTGCACGCACGGGATTACCGCTGGCTAAGCTTAGGGGACTCATGATTTTTTCTGACCAAACTACAGAACCCAGCCAATTCCCAAAGGCTGCCCAATTGTGAGGATTAGACCATTTAAAAGTGACTCAAAATCTCCAGAGGTCGAGAAATTAGGATACGAGGCTTAAAACGTGCGCTATAAGCCATATAAGACATGACGCTTTGACACAGGTTCATGCAGGCCATAATAAACACAGGACAAAATACTTACAAATCCTTTTCAGGTTAAGCACCTTCAATCATTTCCCATACCATAATTCGATACTTGATGTTTGCGTAGTCCCAACATTCCCAATACATAACTGTCATTATTTTTACTTCATTTTCATTGCGTTTCTTTGTTGGCTCTTTTTTTTCATCGTGTATTTTATAAGAAATAAATAAAATATAATGTTGCAACATAATTTTAAAATAAAGATCGAAAACATTAAAAATGATTCAAAATTAAACACAAGTGTACACAAGATAGTCAGAGGCAACTCCTTGATGCTTACCCATCTTGAAACCAAGGGACTGAAAGTTGGGAGGTAGTGCACCTGCAAATTTGAGACCACTCAAGTTTTCCGTAGTAAAGTAGAACTAAGCATGAGACAAAAATTTGTCTCTTTTATTCAAGCGATTTTTAGAGACTTTTGTACTAAAGAACGACGTTGACTCAAATATGTCATTGAGAAAGATCTGGCCCATTGTCAATGACCTCGAAATCTACCTTAAAATTTTAAGTACAAACACTTTTGTAAGCCACTCATTGGATTGCACTGTGTTTTAAAGGAGACCTCCACTCCAAGTGCATTCAAAGATTTGTCAGTGGAATATCAAAAAGTTTCTGGAAAGAATTATTCAACAAAGTGAGGCCAGATTTTTGACAGATCAAAAGATCAGAAATAAATTTTCCGTTCAGGGATTTTCAACTAAAAATATTGCACGAGTGGTGTAAAAACTGGCCTTAATGTGTCAACTAGCCTGTCTCAAACACTAAACACTATATGTAGCCTCTCCCAAACCCGCATAGCGGGACAATTTAAAGAAATCTTGCCGTGTGTGGGTTTGTAACGTTTAGACGATTTTCTTGTGTTTCCAGAACCCCACATCTGAGATTCTGGAGACAATGGAGTTTTTTAAAAACTTATCAGGCATTGGAAAATTCTTCTTTGTTTATGAAATATTATTTCTTAATTACATGTATTTTTGTTAAAAACAATTAACGTGAGAATCAACTTTTATTGCATGCGTCATTAAAAAGTTAGAAATAGTAAATTTTTTTATAAGCCAATGTCCCAAGAGAATTAAATTGGCTTACTTTTCCAGATAACAATAAAAAGAAAATATGCACTCCACGTAGAGACTTTTCGAAAACACGCTTGCACACAAAAACTATCTAAACGTAACAAACTCTACTATAGTCAGCTACATAAAGAAGGAGGGTTTGGTACATGCTATGTGTCAACCTAATAATAAGAATAATATCATTGACTCCCACATAAATTGTTTTGATGTAGTTTATTCAAATGGTTTTAAATACAAAAACCTAAACTACAACCTTTGAGCAGACACGATTCAGTGGTGTGATGAAAAAATCAACCAGCCAAGTTGACTTTTGTATGGTCAATAGTTATCTCAAAATACTAATTTGTAGTAAATTGTGAATAGAAAATTCTATAAAAAATAAAATTATGACGCAAAATAATTACAAAGTGTGCTGGACAGAAACACTTCTTTATACAATGAACTCTGTCTTTGTTTTAAAAGTCACCTAATTGAATACATCTGAGTACCAAAATCGAATCCCAAAATTCTAAAAAATTCGTGACAATGAGAAAAAAGCTGGGGCTGGGTATTTCTCTGAATTCTTACTTTAAACTTTAAAATGTTGTTGCTTGATTGTTTCAGTTCATTATACTATTATATTAATTTCAACGATAATTCTTTGAGATACATATTTCGAATTTAGCATTTAGAATCAGATTTGTAAAAATAGCTAATAGCATTCCTCCCATCTCTTTAATACCCCTCTAAAACGAAACCAGGAGAAACCTTTGGTTCATCAATTCATCTCAGAGCCGTATCCAAGATCTTGATTGATTGATTTTTTGGTCAACAAACATCCATCAAGAAAAATGGTGTTTGGTGTTTACACCAAAAGAACAGCATTTATGCAACCATCATTTTCAGGGTTGTTGGTGACTTGAGCATATTTACCTGGGTGAAGTAAAATAATTATCTTAATTGTGTGAATAATTACAGTAGAATTGATAGACAGTGGACTATTATTCCGTAAATTGCCCCAGGTTTAGCAGGCAATTGACCTTGGTCTTTTCTTTTTGTGTTCTATCAAAACATAAAACTGCAGGGAAACCTTTTTTGACAGTTTAAAAGTTTTCTCATTAATAAGGTTTCTAGTCGTAACAATTAAACATAGAATAGTAATTCCATTCTGGACTAAATAGATCCATAGAACCATTTTGTAAATTGAAAAATCAAGAAGTTTCAAAACATTTTGACCATCTATCACTAGGGTTATAATATCTTTATTAAGGAGAGAAATTGCTGGTTATATACGAGTTAATTTGTCACTTACCCCACACTACTTTTCCGCCTTGAGTAACAAGGCCAAGTTCGCTGACATTAACCTAAGAGGTCAAAGAAAAACAATATAAAACATTCATAATCCTCTTCATCAGGCAAATGTCCAGTAAAATTCACGGAAAACATTAGCGAGCCTACAGTAAAAGGTTTCGAGTTAAAGCAATTGTATTTGTATAATATCTCGCCATCATGAGCTGAATAAGCAAATTGATGTAAATAAAATAATCTTTTGTTATGAATAGAGAAAATCGTGGAGCAAGATACATATTCGTTCATTTCTTATGTCTGTATAAAAATTTGAATAGATTCTTTTTACTTAAACTTTGCTTACGTCAGCATAGACGTAACAATGTAACAGAAAGAACAAAGATCTCACCTCTATGACAGTACCCTTAGTGATAACGCCAAGTGAAGTATACATAGGAGATTGAGGGTTCTTCTTTACTCCAATCATAGGTAAGCAGAATGTAGCTCTAAGCTATAAAGAAATATAAAGCACTACAGAGACTTCAAAAGGGTTTAAAGCTACTTTATTATAAAAATATTTAATATTTAATATTTCTCTTGAATGCCGCAAAATTAAAATGCAGCAAAATGCAATTTTTGACAATTAAACCGCAAAATTAAAATGCCTGCAAAATTAAAATGCCACAAAATTGTTCATGCAATAAAGTACGTTTTTTGACAAATAGTTTCATAACCTTTCTTATATCATCAGCGATATGTAAAAGCATTTATAAAATAATTTGAAAAGTACCAAATACCTCGGGATGAGTTACATGAGCCTTCTTGAATCTGAGACCCTGTAAAAAGGATTTAAATATTATGAAAGAAAGTTGTCATGAGAACACAATCAATAAAAAATGCCGGGTGTTTCATAAAGAAGGCAACAAGTTTGAAATCAAATCATGAGGGGACTAAAAATGCTATCAGTGTAAATCCTTTTTATTGGAAAAGGGAAAGATTAACTTAAATTTTGAGCTATCAATAATCATAAAATTTCTCCATGCATTCAAAAGATATCAAAGAGACAAGAAAAAAATTCATTTTCAAAAACATGTAAAAAAAGTTTCTTTATCAAATTTTTTGAATCATTGGCTGTCTGGCTGTAGAATGTCGTTATATATTAATTAAATGATAGTAGTATTGACTCTTACCATTGGCCGGATGAAGCGTTCAAACTTGGGAGGTTTACGAGTGAAGTCTTCTCCAACGTATGTAACCTTAGTAACCATTCTTTTCCAACATTTTCCTTAAGATAAATTTCAAATTTCAAAAATTAAATATTACATCCAAATTGATTTTCCTTATCCACACACATCTAAAATCTTGAAAGCATAAAATTATAATTGTGTCACAAAAAACAGTACTTGAATTTAAAAATTTTGGTTTTTGGTTCTGACTGATTATTACAAGTAGATTGATCTTAAATGCATACTTTTTGATTTTCCAGTCTTGACAACACGGAATACTTCATCTTGACCAATAGCTTTGACTTTTGGTAATGGCACATCCCATTTTCCCTAAGATTTGAATAATAATTATACTCATACCAACAAAAAAATAAACAGTAATAATGACAATTACAAAGAAGGCAAAATGAAAAAGGATTTTTTTTATTAAAAATTAAATAGAACTAAATGTGGAATAGGATTTAACAGATATAAAAACCTCAAGAAACTTTCACATAAATATTTTTTTGCGAAACACCTTCGTAATTACTTTATTACACTTAAATAACTACTCATGTTATTAACGCGAATTGGCTTGCCTTGCGTTAATTAAAGCCGCGTTAAATAAATACTTGCGTACATTTAGCCTACGTTAATTACTGATCGTGTTAAAATAACCTCCATCAATTTCATCCCGACTTAATTTAACAAAATGACAATACAATGACTCAGGTAGAATGTAACGCTTCTTTAAAAACAATCTTTCGCTCTGTTTCGCTCTTAATTACAAATAATGAGTATTGGAATACTGGCAAAATCATATTTTTACAAGCAAATTAGTCAACTAATTCTATTTCATCCAAAATTCACGTTAATTAAATACCACTGGAAAACTTTGAAACTGTCAATTCGCGTTAATTACTGACCCTTATTAAAGACGCAAGGCTCTCATTCGCGTTAATAAATGATCGCACTCTTTTTACCCGCGTTAAATACATGTGTAGTTATTTAAGTGTAATAAGGTATATTTTTGTAGCTTTAATATAATAATAATGGAAGAAAATTCTTACGGCTTTTTCTTTTCTCTTTTGTTTGATCATATTACTGAGAACTTTAGCCTGTGATTGACCCTCTCTGTCCAAAAGATAGGCAGGTACAGCACTGTCTGGAACTTTGGTGGTATCTTTGGCCTTAGTGTTCTTTTCTTCGTGCATTTTAAGGGTCTTTTTGAGCTGTACTTTTTCAGAATGACGTTTTTTGTTGTAGAGCTTTGCTCTGAAAAATAAAATTTTGATACAAAAGTTAATGTATCACTGTTAAGTTTTTCTTTCGACCATAATGAAGCCCTATTATTGACTTTAAAACCAACAGAATTTGTTTTAAAGTTTTTAAAGCTTATTTTCGAACATTTAAATCATTCAGGAATAGCGAAAATCCAATGATAATTAATATGATCATAATAAAAAAAAATTAACTAAAAAGCTGGCCGGGTGACTTGTAAAAATAATTTCACCTGGCCGCGGATCGGAAACAAACATTTTTTTAATGGTGGCCTCATTGATATGCTTGTAGAGTTGAAACCCAACAAAAAAAAGTGAAATGAAAGATGAAAGAAAGTTCAAAACTTACTTTAAACCCGTGAGTTTTTTAGCTTTCAATGCCAGCTTGTGGGGTTCTCTGCCTTCCTTCTTTCGTCTAATAAAGAAAAGAAAATGATAAGAAAAGAAAAAGAAAATTAAGATAGATCCATACTTTCTTGATTTGTTCAAAATAAGTTTAGTAGTAAAGCGCAAGGCTGCCACAAGTTTACAGTTTTATACAACAGACCAAATTCTAGAAAGACAGGGCAGTGTCTGATCAATAATGAAATCTTAATTCTACTAAAAGTTTACAACATTACCCCAATACAATGGGAACATAATATAAAATTGCTTACAATTTTTCATAATGATCGAATCTTCTTCCATGACGTTTGATTGATAGTTCAATATGTTCATTTTGAGGCTAAGAAATAAACAGCAAATATCTTTAAAAATATCTGTGCAAGTTGTCATTTTGTTATTCTTGTCTTTAACCCAACCCCTTTAGTATCAATTTAGAATCTAAAATTTTCATTTAGACCCTCACAGGAAATGAAGTCATTGTAAACACCGAGTGGACGGCGGCATAACCTTGTGTTCTGTTTGGCAGATAATGCCAAATTTTCAACAAAATGAACTTATCATTGTGTCTGTTTAAGATTGTGGTGTAATCATAAGTTCTGGGTCTTGTTAAAAGTAAAATTTAATTTAATAAGGGACACCCTAATTTAAGAACTTTTTTTAGTTTTAAGTTCACAATTTATGATTTTAATATATCAACGTAATTGATTGCAGTATCTTATTTATTTAACATCTGTATAATTTTCCAGTACATTTTCACCTGCTATGTCCATAATAGGTTAGGGGACTGTGTTGTCAAGTTATTGTTATAGTTGGTGACATACCAAAAGATTTTCAATTTTACTATTCTCTTCTTTCAAAATAACTCTTTAAACCCAAACATGTCCATAATAGGGTTAACTACATTATACGGTGGTAAAAACTTGAATTTCAAATTGAATTTTTAAAACGTCACTGTACAGATGTATAAAAATGATAACAAAGGGGGGTCAGGAATAAATAGGGGGTTTTAGTTCTCTCGCTATAAACCTTTTTCATGGCTTGCCTGCAATATTTATCTTTATCTATTTATCTTTTGTTATTAAGATTACAAGAAAGCTGTTCCGTCCCGTAATGTACGTTTCTTTTGTTGTGAAAGAAGAAAGATAGGGCTTTCTTTTTATACTCTTCTTTTTGGGGGTCTGTGCGTTGTCTTCCTGCCAAGTCAAATCAAAATATTACATCTAAATTTTTCTGAGGAATCAGTGAAAATTTTATATGTAGCAAGCTAACACAAGAAAGCTGAAACCTTCCTCTTTAATTCTGTGAAGTTATTTTTCATCTATTATTACCTGCTCCTTCATAATTTTAATATTTGTATGAGTGGTTGACAGGTTTTCTAACCCGAGCAGACCTTGCTTCCAAAATTTTAAAGTCACATGACTTTTTCAAACTATGTTTTTGACGTGCACAGGCCGAGAAATTACTTTTGTTTTAGGTTTATTGTGGTGAGGTGAATGTCCCTTGAAAGGTGGAATTATTGTAACTTCATTTGTTCACATCTTTTGAACTACTAGACCATTTTAAACAAATGACCAATCATTTTCTTTCTGAAAATAACATTTATCTCCAAAAATGTCATTTTTTTATTAATTTTTTAAAGGTCAAAAGATGCGCCAGAACAGCTATTTAGGGTGGTTAAAAACCCAAACATTTCTTTGTCATTCACTCATGGTGGATGGACAACGCTTTTTCTTAAATATTTTTGTAACTGCAACTTTTGTTGCGTTCGAACTGCACAACTTCTGACCTCCCTAATACAGGCGTTTTGAAAATCTATCAAAGATTTCTGTCCAGAAAAATTCAGCATTCTTTTTGCAGAATGAGCTATGAGCGCGAAGCGAAGCGAAAAAACTCGGATCCAGGCTCTCGGTTGCGCGTTTCAATTTTTTTCTTCTCGCAAATGTTTTGTTTTTGTTATTTGTATTTTTTGGTTTGAATCGAATCATAACATTCGAAATGACAAAATGTTTGAGTTGAGCTTTCTAAAAAGACAAATGAATTCAAAATGTTGCATCTATAAGCATCTTACACAATACAACAATAACTACACATTCAAACGTGATCAGTGAGTGTTTGGAATGCGTTGTCACTTTCAAAAAGAATTAACTGAATGTAGCAGAACAAAAGTCTTCTAGCAGGATTTCCAGTCATCATAACATAAACTGCAAGAAAAGTGGTATTGAATCTTGATGGGAATGGCAGGCCTGGGGAATGGAATATCTTTCACAGTGGAACGAAATGCATGAAATATTTTGTTTATCGAAAATACATTGTTGTTTTGACCTGTATGTCATATTGGTATTGGTAGCTGGAAAAGCAAGACGAAAGAGAGCTTTATGAACTACATACTACATGAAAAAAGAAGGGGAAAGACATAGAGATGAAAGAAGAGCGATGGAATTGATTTTATGATAATCTTTTATACACATAATAAGGTTGGCTAAATGGTTGACACCCATGGTTTTGTTGATCATTATTGGTTGATTGAAATTTGATTGAAAGTGATTTTATTTGAAAAAACTGTGTACAGTTTGTGTTAGGTGTTAGTTCAAAACTTTGTGGATGGAAGTACTGCCAGTACTACTGGTAAACATTTTTACAAACTTCCATGCCAAAGTTAAATTTTATTCACTTGCATTAGAACTCTTTCAGCAGCTTTCAGACAAAGATTCTTGGCAAGAAGGACTTGTTCAGAGACGACAGCAGATGGAACACAACAATATATCATTTTTGCTATACCGTCGAGTTTTACAACATGCACACTCTTGTTACAACTTGCACACCACCATCTTGAAGACTTTGCTGGTCGCAAATGATAATGACGGCTCAAAATCGAAACTTAATTCATAACTCTGCGAGGGAGCTCACTCTTCCCGCGTTTTGCTTTAAACTCTCTTTTGATTGGTCTATGAATTTGGGCGGCCAATTTCTCGCCTGGGCGGAATAACAGCGTGACCATAATAAACAAATTCAACAGGACAGCCAAGTAGCCATGAATTTCAATTGGGAGTCCTCTGTGTAAGGTGACGGTAGTTATTTAGTTTATCAAAGCCAAAGAATTAGCAGCCATTTTATGTTCCTATTTCACCTAAATTTGAGCTGATTGTCATGGAATGTAAATTTAAAGCTTAATACTTTTTTAGAGTTAAAATTATATTGGGCTATTTTCGCATTGAGTACAAAATTAAAACATGTTTTTCTGAACTTTTAGCCTCTTGTTTTTTCTACTGTAAGAACTACAAAGCTTTAAGCTTTTATTTACCATGATTTGTTGTGTATGTTTGATTCAGTTTTGAGAAAAGAGAACTGGGTATGTATTATTTCCAAAGAGTTATTTTTTATTTGTGACTTTTTTCTTATCATATATAATTTTTTGTAAACATATTTTTTTCTAGATTTTATTTTAGCTCTACAACTGTACTCCACTTTATTTATTTCAAATAGATTTCCTTCATTTTATAGTGAACAATTTTTTAGCCTTTACTTTTTCCAATTTTGTTTATGTTTTTCGGCTGCCATCTTTCCTCCTGTCATTAGCAATGACGTCAAAAACATACAGTTCCAAAAAAACCTTCTCGGCGAGGAAGGGGGGTGCTTTCTCCACTTGTACCTTATCGGACGATCAGACAAAATTTTGATCGAAAAAAATAGTCAAAATAGATTTCCAAGAAAATATCAACCAACCAAGACCAAGTTTTCAGAGTATGGCAGATTTTCTCCAGATCTCTAGTGCAGGACCTTAATTTTCTCCAAGTGCAAGTGTAGTATAATCATCAATTTTGTGCTTGCACTTGGAGGAAAACGTGGAGGAAATTAACAATAATCTTCTCAAGTGCAAGACTTTTCAAAATAATAACAGCTGTCATAAAAATCAGCAGCTTTTAGTACTTTGAAAAATGAAAAGAAAAGAATTTCCTCACAATTGTTTTTCATTTTCAAAGCAGTTTTTATATTTTTAGTGGTATATAAAATTTTTCCTCAGGTGCAGGATTTGATTTGGTTGAAAATAATCTAGATGCATGATTTCACAAAATTAGAGTTTTAGTGTATCAGTAATTTCTTTGCTTAGTGAAAACAGGGACCATTGTTCCGCAACCCCTTTTATGTTGATTCTCAGGGGTCCTTGAAAAGTAGTAAACCCCCTTGAGCCGCCTTGGCTTGCTTGAAAACAGAAAAATAGGGTATGGTAGTCATTTTGAATGAAAAGTCTAACTGAAATCAGAAAATCTCTCTCTCTCTCTATAGAATAGTAAGTAAATGAATTAAACATGCTTACCATTTTGAATTGTTTTTTGTGTTGATCTTATGGGAAGATTAAAATATAAAAATGTGGTCCAGCACACTCTTCTGGTTTGGCTTTCGTCGATTTTTCAATAGTACCCGATTGCTGTCATGTTTACACGAGGTGGTTGCAGCTTTTCTTATAATCCTTTTGTAGCACGTAAAGCGGGTGAAAAATTCGGAATAAATTTCTGAAAAAAAAGACCGCTTTGTGTTCTTCAAAGTATTTTAAAAGTTATTGCGAATCCGATTATTTCCCCGAAAAACAGAACCCAAACCAGACTTCCCAGACCAGACACCAGTCTGCCAGAAAGCCAACGCTGGACTGCTGGAGACACCCCTGAGACACTGCAATTCGAGCAGTTTACATTGTTTACAACGTACTATTACCACCCAGCTGCATTATCAATACCTTACCTTACACAATCAAAATACAACACACAGGCCAGACAGGTAGACACACTGTGAACGACCAGAGCGCAAGGGGGTATATTTCTGGTATTTGTTGTAGCTAGCTACTTTGCTAATGTTTACTAGGCTTTTTTCTCCCTCTGTTATCACTCCCATTGTTATTTTGTGTTTGTTTCTTGATCTCTTGAGATCAGCAAAATAAAAGCACGCTAATTAGATTAAAAAAATTATCGGGCTTTCCCACAGCTTTTTTAATTGCTTGGATTTTGCCATTTTCTCAAATTTTGTTAGATTGATATACTTGATGAGAACTAGAACGGCATTGAATTCTACTTTTGTTTTCAAACATCAAGAGTTATTGATCAAGCAACCATATTATTGGAATTCCCATGTCATTTTTCTTTTGTATCAAAGTCGCAAGCGTGCTGTTGTTTTGTGTAGTTGCGAACATTACTAAGCCGCATTTTCA
>JAUJPO010078829.1:0-10883 GCA_032270745.1 Tiaropsis multicirrata
CACGATGAAAAGCAAGATTCTCAAGGCCAAACCAAAAGTGGCGTTCGTAAAATCGATTTGTTCAGCGCTTCCCTAAGAGAATCTGCGTCGGTGGGTAATGCACAGTAGACCTCACATTGCCTGGTTCCATATTCGTGCACCTGCACAGCTAACCTCACAATTGCCTGACGCTCTGAAAAGTGGATGCGATCATTGCTCGCTGACAGTGATTGGGGCTTGTTGTGCCCTAGTAGCTGAATAAAGTTTCATGGTGAATATGCCATATTTAGCAATACGGCCTCCGATAGACACGGCATTTTAATTTTCAGAAGAGCTCCTGATTACCATAGCCAACCTTGCCCACATTCCGTGTGCAGGTTTGACTAAAGGAGCTTTCGATGAAATTCCAGCGATACCTGATCGCATCTTTTTTTCTTTCCATACCTTCCTTCGCAATGTCAGCAGGCCTTGATGGTGGCACTGTCTCCGGAGGTGGCGATGTTGCGGTAGGCCCCAGCTCATACGCAACAGGAAACAGCTCAACTGCCGTTGGCGCAGGGGCCGAGGCGACCTCTCAAGGGTCGACCGCCGTCGGCCTGGCTTCACAAGCCGGTACGCTGAATGGTGATGGATCAGCGGTTCTAGTAATTACGCCAGGTTGGAGTTACACAAACCAGACGGCCATTGGTTACGCATCGCAAGCCTGGGGAGCCAGCGATACTGCAATCGGAACCGGTTCGGTCGCAGTTTCTCAGCCTGCTTTGGGTGGCGTGAGTTCTGCGACGGCGGTGGGCAATGCTGCCACTGTATGGGGTAACAACTCTGTTGCGATCGGTAACGGAGCAGTCGTCGGAACAGGGTCGGCCGGATCAGTGCCAACCTCGGACATCACGATCAGCAATTCAACGGCGGTTGGCGGCGGATCTCGGGTGACTGCGAGCGATGCCACTGCACTGGGCGCGAATGCCACAGCAAGCGCGGCCAATAGCGTTGCCCTGGGCGCTGGTAGCACTGCGATACGGGCGAACAGTGTCGAGGTCGGCGGGCGTCAGATTACCGGCTTGGCAGCTGGTACCGCTCCGACCGATGCGGTCAACGTGCAACAACTCAACGATGCTCTTGCTGGAATAGGCGGTGGCGGCGTCAGCATGACGGAGATCAATCGACTGGATGGTCGTGTCGACCAGCTCGAGGAGAGGATGAAGCGGATCGCCCGGAAGTCTGCAGGCCTGTCCGCGATCGCAATGGCGGCTGGAGCACCAGGTGCCATCGGTAAAAACGGAGGCCTCACTGTTGGTGTCGCCTCCGCTGACGGCCAACAAGGTATTGCGGCTTCGTACACCTACCAGCTTGAAAGTGGCCAACTCATCAACCTTGCCGGGGGCGTCAGCACCGGAGGCGGGAGCGCCGTTCGCGCAGCCTTCTCTCTGCCGTTCGATCCGGTAGAGTAACCGTGTCGGCCATGAGAAAGTGGGTCTTGCTCATGGCCGCCTTGCCGTTATTGGCTGAGGCGGCTGTACTGGAGCCCATTGAGGAAATACCGGAGAATGGCTTGCCGCTTTGGGCGCAGGCTTCGTTCCACCGAGCCAAGGGTCTGAAGCCTGGCAAGTGGATGACGGCTGATATTCCACCACCTGATACCGATCTTTGCGCAGGCCTACTGGATGGCGCACGGCGTGATTGCGAGATTGCCTACGGCATGGAATATGGAGAGTCCGGTATCGCGCAGGTGGGGGTCGCTATCAAGCGTTATTTGATGGCTGCATTCAGATCGCCCCAGGCGGATGCCAGAGCTAAGTTGATCGAGTACGCGGCAGTGCTGGCCAGCGCTCGTATGTCTGCCGGGATCGGGCGACTGGTTTTGGATGCATGCTCTGAGGTGGGGGACATCCTTGATTGCGACATCCCTGAGTAGTTCAAACTGTGCAAATTCCCATCACTTACGTGATTGTGAGGTCAACTGTGCGACGTTTGGTCTAGGAAAAGAATCATGACCTCAACCAGTCCGGTTTCCAACCGTTGCTCCGTGCGGCAAACCATGCACGCTGTAAACCGATGGCATCATGCAGTGCATGGTGCCAAGGATGTTCTTGATGGTACTGCGTGACGGCTGTAACCGCATCGTGTTTGGCATTGCCAGGCTTTGCCAATTCTGGCCGGAACAGTTGCCAGCCTGTGACGTTATCCGTTCCCAGTTCCAGATTGCAAAACCACTCCCAATCAACAACGTTATCCGACACCAATGTTACTGGTCCATCAAATGACGTGATCCATGACCGCAGGCGGCTCCGCATTTCCTCAAGGGGCATGACAGCAGCCCCACCTTCCAGGTGAGGCAATACCGCCTCGATTACGAAGCCAGAACACTGTTGCTGCGTCCAGGTGTCATTCAACTCGGCATAGAACGATTGTTCGCCGGACTGCGAAACAAGTCCAATGGAGATCAGGGCTGGATCGCTCAAATCCCGTTGCAAGAGATCGGTAAATTCGGTGTCGAAAAAAATAAGCATCAACGACGATGACCTCTACGACCCAAGATACATACTGCAGTTTCAGTTTGAGAGCTTATCTTGACCTCAGCATATTCTCCGTCCCAGTCGTTTGCATCGGGATTGTATGGGGCCATTTTTATCTCTAACACCTGATGAATGTCATCAAACCCTGTTTCATAGCCTTGCACTACCACCTTGGTGTCGGGAGAGAATTTACTCAAAGCTGCGATCAATTCTGAAATTTTCACTAATTGCCCCTCATACTTCGATCATTAGATCGGGCTTAAAATCAAAATTCTCCTGGGCTTTGTCGTATCGACAGTAACCGCGCGGGTTGCAAACAACGCGGGTGCCGTTCTCGACGTAATCCAAACTGTCATGCATATGGCCGTGAATCCATACTGCGCTAAATCCCAATAGTCGATCCAAGCGGCTGGCAAAACATGCCGAGATGGTATCTTTTTGGTATTTCGGTATGACGCTTGACCAACTGGGTGCATGGTGCGTTACAACCACGGTCTGACCATCAAACGGCTCCCGAATTAACTTCTCCTCCAGCCAGCGGATAGATTCAGTGTGCAGATTGAGGCTGTCTTGTGCAGAGAATAACCATTCGCCATTCTGGATCAGGCGGAAGTCGTTTAACGCTTGTTCGCCATCAACCATACAGTTGTATTGATCATCTACCCCAAATAGGCGGAAATCAGTCCAAAGCGTGCCACCGAGGAAGCGAACCGCGCGGTCTGCGGTATTAATAATTGCTTGGCTATCGTCAAGGAAATGTACGCCAGTTTCATTGGCTGCTTTGCGAATACATTCTTTGGCCTCGCTGATGTCGCTACGATAAAACTCATGGTTTCCGGCCACATAGATGATTTCATGCGATGGCCAGTTTTTTCTTGCCCAATGAATCCCTTGATCTCTTTTCCCAATGTCGCCAGCAAGCACGACTACGTCTGCCTTGCGAGAGGATGCTGGAGGGCAGAAGTCGCTAAGTTCGAGATGCAAATCAGAGAGCACCAGTAGTTTCATTTTGTTGTTCTCAAGGGCTAAAAAAATGGCCGCTAATGCGGCCTTTTCCCTTTCATAACGCCTACTTTGAAGCGTTTTTGACCTCTTGTGGTAGGGGAGGGAATTGGCCAGTGGATCGGTAAAATTCGATACCTTCGTCACCAACAGCGTTGCGCATGGACTGCTTGAGCAGTCGATTGTTTGGATCAAGTCGGGCGAGTTCCTTCAGCGCAGCATTTTTGATGGCAAATTGACGAGCCGCAATTTCAGCATTCTCTTTGGCAAGTGCCATAGCGGCATCGGCGGCATCAGCGTTTGCTTCGGCAATTTGTGCGTTGCGCTCAGCAATTCTTCCATTCCAGTCAGCTACGCGGGCATTGTCATCCGCGAGTCTGGCATTGTTGAGCATCAGGTAGGTATCTGCGAGTCCCATTTTCCACCTTTCGGTTGACTGTTAAGTTCATGATACATGGTTGATTTTGAAGCACGCAACCAGTTTTTACTCAAGTTATATGTGTTATAAAAGTGGTTGACGTTTGTATTGTTATACATGTTATATTCATTATAAATAATAGATAGCATTTATAACGATGTTATCTCCATTATCAACTGGCGTGAGGTGGGTGATATGATAATTCTGGTCGCGAATACAAAGGGCGGTGTCGGCAAGAGCACAATTGCAGTTCATTTGGCTGCCTGGCTATCCGGCAAGGGCAAGACGTTGCTGATCGATACAGACAAACAAAGTTCTGCTGCTTCATGGGCGAGTTGGAGGCGAGACAAAAATCTTAAGCACAACCCGCGTACCGTGATTTTATTTGGTGATGCTGTGTACAAAGAAGGAAAGGTACTGGCCAGCGAGCATGATTTTACGGTCATCGATGCCGGTGGGCGTGATAGCCCAAGTATGCGTTACGCGATGCTACTGGCAAACCGGTTGGTTGTGCCCATGAATCATAGCGATTTTGATACATCCTCCTGGAGCGATATGCTGCAGATTATCGAGATGGCTAAGCCTAATAATCCCGACCTTGATGTGAAGGTTGTTCTGTCGCGAATCGATGGACGCCGACGTCCGCCAAGAGACGTTTACGATTTTCTGGAGGAACAGGGGATCGCAGTGTGCAATACCATTATTCCTGAGCGCGTATCTTTCGTGAATGCGACCAACGAGGGGTTGACGGTGCAGGAGGTTGGCAAGGATGAAAAAGCCGAATTCGCGATCAAGGCTTTTATCAAAGAGGTACTCTGATGGCTAAAGGAAAACCAGACTTGGACGACATGCTACCGGAGAGCGCTCGCGCTTTTGCGGAAGGCGGCGCGGTCGATGCGGTGTCACCGGCAGCAAAACCACCGACAAAATCGAGAGCCAGGAAAACAGTAGACGGCACCAAGCCGCCTGCCAAGCGAGCTGTAGTGGCTAAACCCATACCAACCTCCTCTAAAGATTCAGAGCCAAAGCGCCAAACAGCAATCCGTTTGACGCCAAGCACTGTATCTAGAATCAATGTATTGGCAGGGAAGAAAGCCATGCAAACTGGGCAGCGCGTAACTATGCAGGATGTCATGGAGGCCGCAATTTTCGAATATCTTAAGAAATACGAATAATGGCACGTCGAAAGAAAACTTCACCCATAGAGGATCTGATTGATATTGGAGCTATGCTGCCCTGGAAGGCGGGGGTGGTGCTGGCCGTGGTGAGCTACTTTGGATTTCATTATGTTGCCACCATGCAGAATGTTGCCCCGCAAGCACTCAAGGGAATGGGTGAATTTGTAGGCAGACAACTATTCATCACATTCTCAGCTTTCCTCCAATACATTGTTCCCGTGGCGTTACTAATTGGTGCGGGATTATCGGTTTATAGAGGCAAGCATCGTAAGCAGCTAATTGATCAGCAGTCTGGCATAGAGAGCATTCGTGCAATGCCTTGGCAGGAGTTTGAGTTATTGGTGAGCGAGGCCTTTCGTCGTCAGGGTTTTAGCGTTGAAGAGCATGGCGGCAGCGCACCTGATGGCGGTATTGATCTGGTGCTGTACAAGGATGGAAAGAAGGCCGTCGTGCAGTGCAAGCGCTGGAAAACATATTCGATCAATGTCTCCTTGGTACGCGAATTGTATGGGGTCATGACAGCAGAAGGCGCGGACGCCTGTATCTTCGTTACGAGTGGTAGCTATACGGTTGATGCTCTGGACTTTGCAAGGGGTAAACCCATTCGGCTTATTGATGGGGATGAACTTGTTCAAGTGATCCGCCAGGTGCAGCCGCAAAGAATTATTGGCGCAGGCAATTCAACAAAAGCAGAAGGCCTTATCTCGGCTACAACCCCGTCCTGCCCACATTGCGGTAGTGCCATGGTTCGCCGTAAAGCGAGAAAGGGAGCAAATGCGGGAAACGAATTTTGGGGTTGCTCAAGATTCCCTGCTTGCCGAGGCGTCAGATAACTACGTTATTGGCTTCCGTGAGCTCTGATAGCCTGAATCCGCTACTGTCGACTGACTGTGCGCCGTATTCGTTGAATTCCATCATGGGGCTTCGCTTTTATACTCGTTGAAAAGCAGTCCACTAGGCAGTTTTTTCTTGCGCTCAAGAGTGGTGAAGTTTAGTACGCGAGCATCATTATGGCTTTTGAGATTTGCGCTTGCCTGATCAAAGCTAAGGACTGGGATTCCCAGTTTTTGCAGTGCAAGTGCATTCGTTAGTTGATCCTTCCCATCGTCCCAATAGCCTGGTCGAATAGATCTTCCAGGAGCAGCACCAAACACTAACAACCATCCATGTTTTTTTCCGTCTCGATAGAGAAATGCTCCGTCGATCCGATTGAGAAACACTCTTGTCGCTGCTGGCGGGTGTTCCGTATCAACAGCCACCAGGGCTTTTTCGCAAGCAGAGAGCACAAACAAGCGGCCAGCAAAAAAGGCTTCAGGTGGTTCAGCGAACTTGTCGGAATAGTAGATAGCCATACTGAGCATCAGCCTCAATCAAGATCGTAATTTTTCGTGGTTTTACTTGAGGAAATTTCAGTGGCGGCATTCCCACGCATTGGTGCTGGACTTGGATCAAATGAACTTGGCCAGTTTCCACCACCAGATCGGCCATTTCCACCTGATGATCCACCTCCTGGGGATCGTGGAGATTGGCCGGATGTGGGTGAGGAAGAGCCGAGCTTGGGCATTGCTTTTCCTTGGGTTACGGCCCCAACAACCATGCCATGCGCATCTTTCTCCCCACCACGACCATGATCGCCACGCATATGCCCACCAAGCCACGCGGTTACGGTATCCGGGAGGAAGTGGATGAGATCAAAGCTCTTGTTGACCAGCATCAACATGAGAATGCCGTAAATAATGACGTAAACAGGTACACTGACTAAGCCAGTCGTGCTTGTCCCGCCGGCCTCATCAATTTGAGCGTTCTCGACCGCAGTCATAAATAATGTACTTACCAAATTGCCCATTGCCGTCAGAATTAACAAGGCTGAAATAAAGCCCAGCACCATCAGCATTGGTCGTAGCAGCAGGTTAACAGCAAACAAGTAGCCGTGAGTGGTACGTTGGCCCATCCCTTCGCCTTCAGCTTCAAAATGTGCCATAGCCCATAACGGGGCGGCGATAATTGACTCTACGACCACTGTTATCCAGGAAATCACACCACTAATCCAGGTGACAAAAGGAATTAAAGGCACCCACATGGATAGCACGATTCCTGTAAAAAACAGGATATTGAGCACAATGCCAACCATCCCGCCAATATCAATCAGCTTACCAATGAACGGAGACGATTTCGTTCCTTCTGCGCCGGACAGCCCTCCAGTTGCAGCAACCTTGTCTGCGGTTTCTGCAACTTTTACTGCTCTTCCTGCCCAAAGCTCTACAGCCAGTTTGACTGCCATCATGGATTCGTAGGTCACGATAATGGCATCGCCCACATTCTTGAGGCCTATTAAGGGGTCAGGATAGTCGGTGCTATTGCCTCCCAAAGAGTTGGCCATGTTTTTGATGCCCTCAATAGCAGCAAGCCCTGGGCTGGGGATGAAGCGATCTTTATAAGTGGATTGTGATTTTTCGAGGATATCCTGAGCCGTGCGGCGGTCAACTTTATTGAGCGCATACGATGCCAATAGATATTTTCGGTTGTAAAGCGGACTGAGTTCATCAAACGGGTCTGGGGAGGTAGTCTGAGGGAGCTTGGTTATCGAATTGATTAATGCTGTGTTGTAAGTCGCGTAACTTTGATACATGGCCCCTAGCATGATCCAACCACCATCTTTGAGAATCGCATCCGCTTTGTCGCGCTGGGCTCGAATGTCAGCATTGGCGGCGTATTTATTGGCGCCTTCGCGTAGAGCATTTTCATATGCCACTGCAGCTGATGATACAGCTAAGTCATCATAGGGCTCACCATTTACAAACTTAGTGGCAGACTGGAGCAGGGTGCTTTGCATTTGATTCAGGCCCACCACCTTTGCCTCAAGAAGTGGGTCGGCTTTGCCATTTTTAGTCTCAAAGGCAAATTCAACACTACCGCAAGACTTTGCTTCAGGGTCGTCAAATTTCCCGGCCATAACGAATCTAATTATGTTGCCATCGATAAATGGCATGATTCGTTCCTCCGGCCCTATTGGATTGTAGGTATGGTAGTGTTCCCTAGCGGCCTCTTCTTGGCTGTTGAATTCATCTATGCCAGCGTTAATCGCTGCCATGCAAACGTTTGAATTGAAAAGGGTTCTGGCAGCAAAATAAGCATTGGGGGTCGGGACGTTATATTGCTTTTTTGCTTGCTGGAAAATTCCCTTGTCGCTGACCATTGCCTCCGTCACCAAGTTGGCCGACCCGACCCCCATCACTGTCATCCAGAGCATGGCGACCTGAGCGATACCCCAGCCGCCGACGATAGGAACAATCGACATGGTGCCAATGGAGAAACGGATTGGCAGCCAGATCGAGGAATACCGCTTACCCAGAAATTCGCCATCGTGGGCAGTCTGCGCAACGCCACTCACCGCAACGAAAACGAAGTACACAAGCCCCAGGACAAGTGCGATCCCGTTCAGGATCAGGAATACTTGTTCAAACCGCCCGCCACCAGAGAAATTAACTCCATTGCCATGGCCAAGGATGTATCCAAGTAGTGCCAGCGATTTGTCAGTTCCATTGTGTGCTGCACCAATGATGCTATCGAGTGTCACTTCTCCATCAGCCCGCGCCATCATCGGGATGATGGAGAGTGCGATCAGCACGTATAGGCGCATGATTTTCTTGAGCATGATGTCAGTTCCAGTTCAGCGGGTGAAAGTACCCGTTCTTTTTCAGATACAGCGAAAGGGAGAACAGCTTCTTTTCGCGGATTTGTTGCTCCTGGAATGCGTTTGTGAAGGCAAACGTCCAGCAAGCGCACAGGGCGACCAGGGCGCAGAAAGCCAGGTATGGCCGCATTGCAAGCAATGTCACCAGGAGTGACCCAAACGAGAAATAGAACATCACGATTCCCGCCCGCTTGCGATTGCGCATGTAGGTCTGTATGAATTGGAGCTTCTCGGCATCTACGGCATGTCGAGCAACAGCCTTATTAAATCTTTGCGAGGCCGTAGAGTCGTTATGGGTTTTTCTGTTCCGAATTAGGTCAAGGCTGGCTTTTGCTGCCTGGTAACTTTCACGGACTGATGTGGTAGATGTTTTGATTGTTCTGTACGCCGAGCGGATTGCGTAGATGGGAGCAAAAAAGCTCAGGGCGAACAATGCACGTTTTTTCGTGGTGGATATAGGCATGAGTTATTCCTTCATATTTGGCGGAGGCGTGGTTAGAGGCGATGCCAGACCACAAGGTCTTGTCCACGTTGGCCAGTTTCAAATCTTGGCGCAGCAATTACTGCTAATCTTTCCAGTTCTGTGAGTGCCTCTAACAGAGCTTTGCGGTAGTCACGTAAGCGCCCGGAATAGGCCATCCATGCCTTGAGATTTAGAACTTGGTGGCGATGTATAGGATCTCTGCTTGTTGCGATAAGGCATTGCAACCACTTGGCCATATCAGCCTGCTTTGCGTCATGCCCAATCCTGATGCGTTGATGCCAATCTATGAGTGAGAATTCCTGGTTGCTGAACATTTCAACCAAACGGGGATCAAGGCTTGCGTAGTAGGCTCCACTTTCCTCATCAAAGTCGGCGCTAGTTATAAGGTGTAGCCAACTTTCCCGGGCGTGGGCCTTGCCTAGTTGGTATCGTTTAGTTTCGACGAATAGAGACGCTTCAAATAGATTGCCCATGGCGGCATGGAAGCGTTTGTAGTAAAAACTGCCGCGTTCTGCTCGTCCAATCGACCGAATAAAATCTGCGCGGTTGATGTAGATGCGTGCACCAATTGGTACTTTTAGAGCTTCAAAAATCAACTGCATGAAGACATCACGGTCAAACTCATCAAGCTGTGGGCCGCTGTAAATAATCTTCACATCGCTACGGCTAGCAAGCTCGATTTTGTCGTGGCGCTTACGCTTCCCCGCCTTTATTGGAGCGAATAGGCTTGAGTGGGCAAGGTGATTCGGGATCGCACGTTTTATTTCGTCCCACCTCAAGTCACTCCACAATGACTGTTGTTTAGGTATGGCTGGTAACTTGGAACCGGTTTGGGAATTCTTTGCGGATCGTGCCCGTTGTTTTGCATGAATGGCCCGTATCTGTTCCACGACATCTGGGGCATATTGATGAAGCTCCATGATTAGTGCCCCGCAGTGGCCGCAGATTGGGTTAGCCGCTTTTCTCTGCGCTCGGCCTTGGTCGGTGCGCCGCGACGCTTTTTTAAGGTGACCTGGTGTGAGTCTGTTGGTATTTGAGGCGAGAGGTTAAATGCTCCTCGTTCAGTCAGCCACTTGATGACAACCGACTTCAGCCATAATCTGCGCCGGGTGCCGGGCAATACAAAGGATGGAGGGAGAGTATTGGGTTTGCGATTGAGGTCGGTATATATAGATGCGACACTTTTTTTGAAAAGTTTCGCTATATCCTCAATTGTGAAGGTCTCAAGATCGGATATGTCAGGTAATAACGTGGCGTCCACAGTATGCCCCATCGGCTTAACATCGCGTTCATGCGCGAATCCCACGCAATCAATACGTGGTTGGTTTGTTAGGCACTTTGGGCATCTGGGCGGGGGATACTAGGGCATTCTACCGTTCTACTTTTGTGTGCCGTTCATCCCAATTCAGCACACAAATACCGGAATCTCCCTAGCCGCGTGAGTTTGTTTGTTCTGCCTGGGCTTTCATTACCGTGGGAAGTTGGATACCTTTTCGTCCAACCTCGATTCCACGTCCGTCCCCCCACACCTCCGGCCTCACGGGCTACTAACAGCCGCTTTTGATAATGTCATTACCCTCTGCGGCGAGGTGCGGACAGCACGCAACTTACT
>JAUJPO010078840.1:0-10880 GCA_032270745.1 Tiaropsis multicirrata
ACGTTTATCACATAAATTGATCGCATACAAAATGACGGGAGATTGAAAGCAGACTCGATTTAAGGTAACCAGAAAAAAATTTGTTTAAATCTTTTTACACCCCATAATAATCCGCCAAATCGCCACCAAATAAAGAAGGGCGTAAAAGAATATCATTACTCTAAACCACCTAAAGCCCTCGCATACGTTTATCACATAAATTGATCACATACAAAGTGACGGGAGATTGAAAGCAGACTCGATTTAAGGTAACCAGAAAAATTTAGCTTTTTGTAAAATTCTTAGGCCATTAAGAGCGAGGGGGGAGGGGGTCTGAGCGTTAACGGCCTGAGGCCGTTAAAAAAAAGGATTGTCGTTTGTCGACGGCCCCTTATATATCTTTGCAATGCAAAAAAACCAGACATCCAGAGCAGAGCGCTTTTCGTTCGCTCGCTATAAACGTTTTTCATGTCTCAGCTGCAATATTCGTTTTTCTCAAACACGCGACACGCAAATTTCAAAACAACAGTGGTTACTTTTGTTAAGATTACGAGTGAGCTGTTCGGTCCCGCGCGTGCCGAAAAACACTTTCGATTTAGGTTTATTGTGGTGAGGTGAACGTCTCTTGAAAGGTGAGATTATTCTAACTTCATTTGTTCATATCTTTTGAACTACTTGACCATTTTAAACAAATGACCCCTCATTTTCTTTCTGAAAGTAAAGACTTTCAACCCAGCTTACTTTTATTTACTTTGCTTCAGTTTGAAATTTCGACTGACCACCCTAAATATTGTATATGACCAACAGTGTGGCCCAAACATTTTTGGGCCTCACACTGAATAAAAAATTGGAATAGAGCCCTGAGCATGGCTCGCACAGGCTGGCGCCACATTCAAGCCAGCTTTCAAGGAATGAAAATCTCAGCTGACATGTAAATTTCAAGACTAATTGTTTTACCATGTTCAGGGGGCAGTATGACAGTGGAAGAAAAAAATTACTTACATTTTTTATGCAAAAAAAACTCTTGACATTTACATTTTATCAATATGAGTGAGAACATAAATACAATATCATTCAAATACATGTATCTTTATAATAATACCATTATTATAACAAGTGCAACAAATCTGGAAAGAATTATTTTATGCATACACAATCACATGCAGACGTATGCTTGTTGCAAATAGAAACTTGATAACACCCCACAGACAATACATAAAATACCGTGAAAATCTGAGGAGAGTTGGTGGAAAGTATAAATACACCATTAAAGCCCCGCCAACCTGTGCCGTGTGTTAATAAAAACAAGGCTTTAGAGCTCTCTGTCTATGTTAACATTTTTATTGTGCTTGACGTCACTTGCAAGTATTGTTTGACTACTTCTTTCTATTTCTATAAGTTGATCCAAAGGGTACATTATGTACATTTTCCCGGATATAAACTAAAAATTCTAAAAACAGTGTATAAAATAAGTATCTTAAAAACTCATGGCATTGTGATAGTAGATTAAAAGTATTGAGAATTAGCCCGAGAATGGTTGCAAAACAAAACTTGAGAAAATGAAATTAGATCAGACTGATAGACTTAAAATAATGGTAGTAGAATATGCCGTCAAAATTGTTTGTAGTAAAAAATTATGATATATGAAAACTGTTCTAGCATAATTTACCATATAGAACAAGTAGTAGTCAAACAATGCTTGCAAGTACGATAAAAATGTTAACATAGACGGAGAGCCTTGTTCTCATGAACAAACAGCACAGGTAGGCAGGGTGTTAATGGCATATTATTTATACTTAGCGCCTGCTCTCCTCCAATTTTCAGAGTATTTTATGTAATGTGTGGTGAAAACATAACTCACCGATGAGTGAGCTGGAGAGCCAGTCACTTTGTCTCCGAAATACCACAAACTTGGTTGTGATGCCAAGCAAAACGATGTGTCAAGCCAAGTGGACAGTTCGAAAGAATGTGAAACAGTGTTTCTTTCACTCCCAAAGAGTAATTTTCAGCGTTCTTTGCTGTTTTTTGCTGAGTCAACAAAGACTGGGATCTGTTTATAACTATGGTAAATTTAGAAAAATGACCTCATGATTCACAACATGCTTGTTAAAACTTTCTTAAATTAGCAGATTGATATGCACTGGGAGCATTTACACATTATGCACTATTAGGACTCATCAACTTAGCATTCTGTATGTTACAGACTTTCGTTTTTTTTTGCAGGTGAAAAATGTTGGTGAAGCAAATGTCGTCAAAGCAGTTCCAACAATAAATAATGGCTATCCAGAGATTGTTAGCTTGGAGCATTCACAGGTGATTTTTCTTTTTCAGTACTTTTCCAGGATATGGCTTTGACAGCAATTTGCATAACATAATGTGGAAAGTTTTTAAAAGTTTGTTAAAGTTATTTTTTGTTTTATACTTTCTTTATTTTTATAGGACGACGCTGGGAAGAAAATTTCCTGTTTTAAATTTCAAAAGATCCAATACTTCTATGATTATGAAGAAAAGAAGCGTTTCGAACCTGTTACATTTCCAATCAATGAGCAATTCTCATTCTATCAAAATAGTAAAGGGTTTCAAGAGGAAGATGAAATTAAAATTGTCCAAAAGAAATATAGCTTAAATAGGTATTTTTGCAATACTTTTTTAATAAAATTCAAGAGATTACTTTCATGCTTTCATTCTTCGTCAGTCGGCCTGTAGAACAACAAATTAAATTTTTCTTCTTGTTTTCATTTCTTCCCTGATTCATATCACAAATTTCGTTTCAAAGTTGAAGGTAACAAGGTACCAATATTTTCTGATTTTTATTAATAGAATCGAAATGGACGTTCCTGAGTTTATGGAGCTCTTCAAGGAACGTGCCACAGCACCTTTCTTTGTTTTTCAAGTATTTTGTGTTGGTTTATGGTGTTTAGATGAATATTGGTATTATTCCTTATTCACTCTTTTCATGCTTGTAATGTTTGAAGCTACGTTGGTTCACCAGGTATGTTTAAAGCAGTTTTCCTTTTCATTCAATATTCACAAAGCAGAATGTTGTTCAATTTTTGCTGTGTCTTTTATCAACAACATGGGTTAAGTAATCTCACATTTATATTATAGAGGGTATGGAGCTGCCAAATTGAGCCCATGGAAGTTTTTTGTATTAAAGTCTCTTAAAACAGTTTGGAGAATGAAGCATCGAGACAAAAATTAGTCTCTTTTATTCTAGCAATCTTTAGAGACTTTAGTACTAAAGAACGACATGGTCTCAATTTGGCAGATGAATTATATGTATAATCATATCCTGAAGCTTAATTTTGTTGCAGAAGCCTCAAGGTTCTTGTTCAAGATGGTGACTGGTTAGCTCAGTCTGTCAGAGCACTCCCCTCACAATCTAAGCCTAATCGGATCTAGGCTGTAAGTAACTGGGAGCTGAGAGTAGTTTCTGGGCCTCCACCTCCATTTTAACTCCCTGGTCCTGCATAATTAGGAAAATAAAAAGGCTCTCAGCTCAGTTGACAAGCTTCCAGATAACTATACTACTTACTTGTTAAGATTATTTTCTTAATATCCTAAGACATTTTTTAATGATATGTTGCTTAATATCTTATTAAGATATGTTTTTTCCATACCACAGCAACAGAGAAATCTGAAAGAAGTTCGAAACATGGGAAGCAAAGCGTACCAAATTCAGGTAAGCTTGAGTCTTGAGGCTTTTTTTGTAGAAATCTAAAAGAAGCTACACTTTTTGATAAATACTGAGATTGCTCACGGGAATTTCTTGAAATTTATAATATAATAGATTACTATCAATTCCAGTTAGGGTTAGGGCTGCGAGTCAAAGGGAGTACGAGGGTAAGAGATTGCTAGGAGTTTCGCAACCGAACCTCCTAGTAATTACGACTCGCCCTCCACTGATGCACTCGTATTTAATGAGTGTTATTATTTGCCGCTGTATAAAAATAACTCTTAAATTTGTTGCACTGCAGCAGCCTGGTGGCCTAACGTATAGTGCGCTGGGTTCAGATTCACTGGTATGGTGAATTTAGTGGTTTGAATCCTCTCCAGGGCTTTTGTAAGGCTTGTGAGCAATGTTGGTATTTATCACATAGTGAAGCTACTCCATCACAATAACGTTTCCAAAACTCATAGGCCTTGCTTTTTCTTGATTGTTTTTTAATTGTTTCCTTTGTTACCAAAATAAATATGTATGACTCATAAAAGGCGAATTTCACACTCTGATGCATTAGTATTTGTTACGGGAATATATTGAAATAAAAACTGTCTCTCTGTGACCTCACTTCCTTTATTTTCCCATAATTTGTTTTTCAGGTTTACAGATATAGAAAATGGAGACCTATCAGTACTGATGAATTGTTGCCAGGAGATATTTGCTCCATTGGTAATTTCTTTTCTTTTGGGTTCTTCAATATAAAATCCAAATGACGGACACCCTCCTAATCAGGATGTCAATTTCCTATCCCAAAGAAGCATATCTTAAAATGTAAAGGTGACGAAAAGAGATTACCCCAAAAATTAGTATTCACAGATTTTTTTTTCTCATTACCAATCCGCCAAAACTTTGGTGAGAAAATATTTTTCTTGAAATGAACTTCTTTTTCTGTCTAGTAGAGTAGTTGCGAACATAAAAAATTTCGTCTTTATACTCGCAGTTCGTCCAAAGAGTGATGTTATGATTGTTGCGAATAACTTAAAAAAATTCCTCTTTATACGTTTGCAGTTCGTTCAAAGAGCGATGTTATGATTCCCTGTGATATGTTGCTGTTGCGTGGCATGTGTATTGTCGACGAATCAATGCTAACAGGAGAAGCTGTTCCTCAAATGAAAGTGAGTATCTTCCAAATACCTTCATCAGACAAAAAATGACTAATTTTTTGTTGGATTAAATTATTCGTCGAACATAATTTTTGTCACCTACAAATACTTTTATTCACTTTTGTCCAAAAAAAGCAAATTTTAGCCCAAAAAACTTTTTTGTTCTGGACTTTTTTTTCGTCGGACTAAATTATTCAACGGACAAAATTTTTGTCAGCTCCAAAAAATGTTGTCACTTTTGTCTGAGTTTTTTTTGTCCCATAAGGTATACAAGTTTTGAGAAATATCCCTGATGATACAATGATTTTCTAAAAGTTTTTCAATTTGAGAATTCAAAAATTGCACTTAACATTATCTGTAACTATACAAGTTACAAACTGTATCGTTTCAAAGCAAAAACATATTTGATTTGATTTGATTTCAAACATTTTTCGCAAATTCTCTGCTCAAGTTGATAAAATGTTTTTAATGTTTTTTTCATTGATTTTCTTGAAAAATATTATTTGACTATTTGATTTTTTTCTAATCTAGAATTTCTTTTTTTTATGATGCTAGGAAGCCATTGAGGCTTTACCAGGGAATGATGTGCTTGACGTTGATGAACATCGAAAACTCCATCTTCTGAATGGAGGTACAAAGGTTGTCAACCATACACCACCACCCAAAACAAGTGCTGGCCTGAAATGTAGGTGGATGTCATATATTATCAAATAGTTTTTACTGGCATTGGTTAGCTGTTTTTCTATTGTTCTCAAAGGAATTTCTTTTGTTTTTTTGTTCTTTTATTGGAGGGGCTTTCAACCTAACTACCCACCAAGATATATTAAACCTATTATGGTCCCATAAGATATTAGACAGTTGAAATTTTTTTTTAGTAGCCTAGAATCTTTGTCTGGTGACATGTCATGCCGTACCATACATCAAATATATAGTATTGAATCGAACTATCAATCACACAAGGTAGCAGCCAAAATATAAAGTTCATCCATTTTCGAGCCCTAGATAAGAGCAAAAGGAAACCATCTCCAAGATTTCAAAAGCTACCTGGGTTATTTGTCCATGTGGAAAATATTGACTTTTTATGTATGATATTTCTATTTTTACTTCTAGCTCCCGATAATGGCTGTGTTGCTTACGTTTTGAAAACAGGATTCTCAACTTCTCAGGTAGAGTTTAGCTATAAAATTACGTTTTTAAAAATATTTTCACCATTGTGTTGATTCGACAGGCGGATTCTTCATTCATACGAACGATTATTTCTTTTAGTGAGAGTCCTTAAAAATAAGGCTACACGAGAGAGAAGACCCTCATAAAATTGATTTTCTTTTTTGTTATAGGGAAAATTATTAAAGACAATCTTGTATGGAGTTAAGCGAGTGACAGCTAATAATTTAGAAACGTTCATGTTCATATTGTTTCTCTTGATATTTGCCATTGCTGCTTCAGGTTATGTGTGGGTCAAAGGTAAACAAAACAATAATGCTCTATTACCTTTAAGTTAATTTTTTATTCTAATTAATGGGAGTTCCATTTTCGAAGTCAAAAAATATTGAAAAAAGCAATTTTAACTGGAACTTTGTAATGTAAGTACGCTGTAAAATAAAAAAATTGCAAAAGAAATTATTCTCTCTCAGAATTATTTTTGTTGGTTTTTGTTTTTTCTCGATTCTCTTTATTTATATTATATATATATAACATGAATATCATGCAATTTTATCTTTTATCTTGCATCTAGGTAGCGAAGATCCAAAACGAAATAAATACAAGTTGTTTTTGGAGTGTACACTCATTCTGACGTCAGTTGTTCCACCTGAATTACCTATCGAACTTTCGTTAGCTGTCAATACATCATTAATTGCACTCACCAAATTAGGTAGGTATATATTAAGAGCTTTGTATACACGTTTTAATGAAAGAAAAAAAAACAGTTTCTATTGAAACCTTTTTCTACCAGAGCATTATAATATGGAAAATTTTCAAAATTTCAATAAACAGCCAATAAGGAGGAGGGGGTAGGATTTTGACTGTTGAAAACACTGAAATATTGCAAAAATAGGCTAAAACAGGCTATTCACAACAAAATAAGGGACTTTGCTTTGGTACTTTAGAAAGTTTATCAAAAATTAATAAACGGGGCTGTTCTATTAAGGTCCTCCTCAACATTCGGGAACAGATAGAATAGCTTTTAAATGTAAACACGGATTCCACAAGTCATAATTGACAGACTATTCATATAAAATCTTAGCCCGTAGCTGTTTGCAATTTCTCTATAATACTTTAATGGGATTAATTTTCGTGGGGATTTATTTTCGCGAATTGGAAAATCAAAGATTTTGCGAGAATTTAATTTCGCAAATTTTCCTGTTTTTAGCCTATTTTTTTTCATTTTCCTCAGGGTTTTTGAGAAAAAGCATCAATAATCAAAGATTTCGCGAAAATTAATTTCCGCAAAAATTAGTCCCATTAAGGTAGCTTAAAAATTTGTTTTATTCATGATTATCAATGCATATTGTTTCTTTTTGTTTTGTGTAGGTCTCTTCTGTACTGAGCCCTTTCGAATCCCGTTCGCTGGTAAAGTTGATGTTTGTTGTTTTGATAAAACTGGTACTTTAACTTCAGATGATTTGATTGTTGAAGGAGTAGCTGGTATCAAGTAAGTGATAATGATGAAATCCTTATTCTATTCTCTTGACTACCCGAGAGAGAGAGAGAGAGAGAGAGTTTTTGTCAATATTCTGGCCAAAACTTTTGATGGGATGATGAAATTCTTTATTCTATTCTCTTGACTTCACGAGAGAATTTTTGGGTCAATAATCTTGGTCAAAAGCTTTAACCTTTCCCGTGGCTTGCAGACTTTAGTTTTTCGAATTTGACAAAAGGACACGAGATGAGATTTGGTAAAGAGTGTGTGATAAAGTGTCTATTTTGTCATAGTAATTGGTTTATATTATTAATTGAATTAGAGGACTTGTTGAGGACATATAATACCGATAAGGTTTTGCCTAAAAGAAAAAAATAGATAGGGCCACCATAAAAAAACGTTTGTTTTCGGTCCGCGGCCGGGTGAAATTTTTTTTACGAGTTACCTGGCCGGTTTTTTATTTTTTTATTTTTTTTTATTATGATGATATTACTGTATGTATCATTTGATTTTCGCTATTCCTGAATGATATAAATGTTCCAAAAAAAGTTTTAAGCCAATTCTGTTGGTTTTAAAGTCAATAATTAGGGGATTTGAGGCTTCAACATTCTCGAAAGAAAAACTTAAATGACTCGAATCTTGCAAAAAAAAAATCCAAGCCGCCCGTGTGAGGAAAGTTTGCCCACCCGCAAACCGAAAACAAACAAGGATGGCCTACTTGGTATCTTTTGCCGAGCTACTATATTATCAAGCCATTGCAATACACAGGATTCAAAATAAAAAGACAACAGTTAAAACATGTGATTACTCGAAATTTTTCACGTGATTTTTTTTCCCATGTGGATAGTGTTACGACTTCGGTAATGATTTAATGTAGAAAGACCATTCAATCAATCATATTGAGATAATATTATCCTGCACGAGTAAAAACCCGATTTGCTTGATCAAGCTTTATTCCGAAACCCGATTTTTTGTTGGTTTTGGAATACCGATAAGTTTGTTTGAACCAATCAATCGATTGTTCACCCTTTTCTCACCTCATGTTTCAGCGGGAATCACAAAATTCAGCCCATGGTGGAAACGCCAAACGAGACGATACGCGTGTTGGCAAGTTGCCATTCGTTAACGTTTGTAGACGAACAGTTAGTGGGCGATCCTATGGAGAAAGCAGTCGTCAAAGCAATGGACTGGTCTGTCGGTAAAGGTCAGTTGAAATTATATAATTGCCAAGGGCATTAAAAACTAAAGTGTGTTCTTTTATTTAAAGATTGAATACAATAGATCGATTTTCGATTTTTAAGAAGATTTAACTCGAGTTTTTTTGAAGAGTTAACTCGGTTTTCATAAAGAGTTAATTCGGGTTTTATAAAGAGTTAACTCGAATTTTATGAAGAGTAAACTCGGATTTTCTGAAAATCCTGAAGAATAAAAGAAATAAACTCTTCTGCCTGCGTGGTCTCGTTGTGAGCTGTTATCGCTTCTCATAAATTGCTGCTGTTGTCATTGATTAATTTTCCTTTCTCTCTCTCATCAGGTGACGTTTGTGTTGCCAAGAAGGGGCTACGACAATCAGTCAAGATTTTACACCGTTATCATTTCACCAGTGTTTTGAAACGGATGTCAGTTATTGCTTCTGTCCAATCAGCTTCGGATGCTTCGGGAACCAATAATCATATTGTTGCGACTAAAGGGGCTCCAGAAACACTAAGAAAAATGGTATAAATTGTTTCTTCTATTTTAAAAATTTCACAAATTTACTTAGGTTTCCTTCGGCTTTTGCATGTAATCATGTAATATGTATAAATAACACTTTCAGAAAGGCTATATGCAGCAAAGTAACAAATATGAATACTTTGCTTATCTGTCAATTTTTTAATTGGTGCTTTTATTGAAACTTATGAAAATATGACTAGAAATACAGGCTGCTGAATGCTTATATATCTTTTTTAAAGGGAAGACATTTTAGTTGTAAATTCCACGAAACAGGGCAAAATCAAAATTACAAACTATTTTCCCTATAAAATTTGACCTTTTTAGGCAAAATTAGCCAATCAATTTGATTCAAATCAATAAATGAAATGTGCCATTTTGAGACTGTAAACCAGCGAAATCTGAATCTGCGAAATTTCTTTCCTTAAGGTATACATAAAATGTAACAAACACAGCTCCTTTCGATGGACCATCTTACTTAGTCTATGATTTTTCTTTGGGGTAATGTAGGTTTAACAATTTCTATCGCGTTTTTACGATTTTCATTAAAAATGTTCGATTCTCCAGCTAAATGAATCATATATATTTCCCAGTAATCTTCCATTCTTTCTTTTTTAGTTCATCGAAGTTCCAGATTTCTATGACGAACTGCACAAAGAATTATCGTGCAACGGTGGAAGAATCATGGCTCTTGGTCACAAAGACTTATCCGGTGATATCTCGCCTAGAGAGGTAATGGGTTAAATAATACAGATCTAAATTTTCTAATAAGCGGACATTCTAAAAAATGTGGACACCTCTTATATTCATCCACAGATATAATCCCTTTATACAGTGCTAAAATACTGAAAAAAGACAGATATTTCCAATTGCCGGACATAAACGGCGCTGTACGCTACTTTAATCCTTACAGGAGTATTAGGTTCTCAGGATTATAAAGTTTATAGTTCAATAACATTTCAATCATATTATGATGAGTATTTTGTAATAAAGAAACTGTTGCAACGAAGTTTCTTCGTAAAAATATCTTCAAAATCAGGAATTTTCTTTGGTGGTTTCAATATGCATCTGGCCCAATCACTACAATGCCTATTTTAAATTGCTTTTATATGTTTTTATGTTTTTTACTCTTTTGAAGGTTCGCGACATGCTACGTGAGGATGCAGAGAAAGATTTGATCTTTGATGGTTTTGTTGTTCTCTCGTGTCCACTCAAACATGACTCGATGGATACCATTAGAGAAATAAAGAATGCTTCACATTATGTATGTTGTTTTGACCCTGGTCTAAAGTTATAACATCCGTCCCTAAAACAGCACACTGACAAGGCCGAGACAAGACCCTAAAAAATACGAGGGCAGCTCTTTTTAGAGGTTGTGCCAATTTGAGACCACTCAAGTTTTCCGTAGTAAAGTCTCTTAAACGAGTTTGGAGAACGAAACATCGAAACAAAAATTTGTCTTTTTTTCGCTATTAAAGCAATTTTTAGAGACTTTTGTATTAAAGAACGACGTATTCTCAACTTCAGTTGAGCTACAATCTGACAATGTCGGTCTGTCTGTGTGTCTGTGTGTCTGTGTGTCTGTATGTCCCAAAAACTTTGGGGCAGCCTGGGGGGCTCAAAACTTGTCGAATTTGTCTGAAATTTGGTACACTTGTTCCTTGGGTAAATACCTGGGGGTGTTTTTTTCATTTTTTCAAAATTTTGATTTTTAAGGCCTGGGGAC
>JAUJPO010078851.1:0-10879 GCA_032270745.1 Tiaropsis multicirrata
TTCCCTGATCCGGTAAGGTAAAGAGGTGGGACCTTATCTCAGACATCTCAGGTGGGGGAATTGGATTGTGCTGGGACCAATATTTCAGGTGGGACCTGGAACCCCCTTGCACACTATGTTTATTTATGCCATGATTGTGGGATACTTCTTTATGTTTGTATCTTTTTGTTTCTCAAAATAGTGGATGGATTTTTTCGAAGGACAATTATCTGCCTTATTCATTATAGACTAAATCAATAAAAAATTGTAATTTCCTCCCCTCTCTACAGTTTAATGTACCCACCCAAAACCATTTTCATTGCATTATAAACAATTACGAATAATGAAATTTTGCCGAATGTAATTTTCATAACATTGCAAAGTAAACATAACAGTTAGTTCCTCTTGCCTAAGGTTTTTTCTGATCAATATACGCAACAATTTTGTTGTGTTTAACAAAAGAAAACAAAATGAAGGCAAAAATGTGCTTGAGTTAAAACTTGGAAATGGAGAGCTTGCATCAGCTAAAAAATGACATATTTTCCATCATTCTAACAAAGTTGTTTTCCTTGAAAATGAAGAAGAAACATGAATTGCAACTCTGCGAAAAAGAGCGCAACTGCCCTCAGTTCGCTCACGCAATGTGATCCCCATGTTCCTTTTTCAATTGTCTTTAAATGCTTCTGGCCTATAATTGGCCGTAGATCACGAGCCACGTAAGCACCATTTTAGACTTAACACTGCAACAGTTTTGTTTATTTACCGTGAATGCATTAAAAAGTTGAACGTGTATGTACTTTAAAGTTGAATGTAATTCAATGCACCAAGTATATTAAAAAAGCTGTGGATGGGAAAGCTAAACAAGTGCGTTGTTTCGGCACCCGGTAATTTTTTACATCTAATTAGCGTGCTTTTATTTTGGTGATCTTGAGAGATCAAGAAACAAAACAAAATGACAATATGAGTTGAAGTAGAAATTTTACAACTTTGACTTAAAATGTATTTTTTAATTGCATTGGAGTAATCTGATATGTTCATTCTTATTGTGATTTTGATGTGTGATTGATAAGCTTGGTGAAGTCATTAGAAAAAACTTGTTGTCAAAAAGAAGACCAGATATTTGGTAATCCTATGTTTGGTTGGAGGTTCCCATCTTACCCCTTTTGACGGTACACATTGAAATTTTTTAATTTCCTATGACTTTGATTGTGGCAAGTGAGAAACTTATAGTTAACACATGGGAGTCTGGGAACAAATAATTCATATATGTATACTCGTACTTTGCCACTCGTGCTACCCTGCGCTCTCTATTCACAAAAATTAATCTTGCTCCGCATTCTTGTCAATTTTAACGCTTTGCTTTAATGTAAAGGGGCCTTTAGGAGCTAGACAGTGTTGCCACCATTTAATTTTCCTGTGAAATCATTTAGAAGAAGAGACGAGGGACACTGGATGCGTGCAGGTTTTAAGCATTGATTGAAAAAGTTTATAAATTGACATCCAATTTATATAGGATGTAATCTCGTTTGTATTATGAATACTAGAAAAAAGGTACCAAATAGTTCATTCAACTTTACATACACGTTCAACTTTTTCATGCATTCACGGTAACTTACAAAGGCTTGGTTAGGAGCAGGATTAAATATGCCCAGGATTAGATATTGCCGCATTTAATTGGAATTTAATCCAAAGCATTTAATTGGAATTTAATCCAAATCTTTTTTCAACAATTGCGCTAATCAGAAGTTAATTAGAATTTAATCTAATTGGACACTAAACCACTTTTGAACAACCTCGCCCTGGAAGACAATGAAAAAATCATGGTGTTAACGCAACAACTTCATTGGCGCATTTCTCCTTCATGATCAAGATCGTACAACGTCACTCGATCAAACTAAGTCGTTCGTTCTGGATACACTTTTCAGTGGGCGTCACTCGGATTGATCGAGCTACGGTGTAGTCCAATCGAGCGACGGTTTATTTTGGGTTGATGCATTCTGTATATAGGTAATTTTCCGTCGAATGACTAAAATTTTCACCGTGTGGTTCTCGAGTTATGAAAGAAATCAAGATTAATTGGTAACTGAAACAAACTTTCGACATAGATTGTGTAACCAGAAGGAACGACGTAGTTTAATTGGGTGACATTGTAACGTTGTCTGATTGAGGTAAAGTGCCGTACTGTGAACTGTGAACTGTAAAGAAAACCATAATATGACACTGCCAATTCCCAAAGTTATGTTACACAGGTTGACAGAGTTGTGAGAAGAAATAAATAGAAACTTAGCACCAACCTCACTCAAAAATGTTTGTGCAGCTCGTGTTGCACCTTGATGCTGGAGATATTCGTAAACATAGATAGCTAACCTACAAAACATACAAGAACAGGACCATTATGACCATTAAAACATCATAATAATTTCATATATCAAAACAAAAACAAAAATGGTGGAGGTTTTTGGACATGAAATGAAACTGTCTGGACATGCTGTTGCTGATTGCACCCAAGAAGAAATAATAAAAACAAGAAATGTGATTGAACAAAAAAAACATTATAAGTCTTACTTTTCTTTAGCAATGGCTTCTGGGGTCTGAGGTGTTGAAGTGGTTGAGCTATTACTACTCGTACTGGCTTTTGTAGTTCGATCATTATTTTGCTTATTATTTTGGAACATTGCAGTTGCAGATTTATTGTCGTTTGTAGCTGTCACCTCTTGTTCTCTTATCATACTTGCGCTCTTCAACGGTTTTGTTTTCTGACACCCGGCTTAATAACAAATAGCAATGTCTATTTTACAGACTCGGTTTGTACTCCATCTTTGTTTAATAATTGGTTATTTTACTATTGTCAGGACCCATTGATCATTTGAGGCAATTTCGCCAATAAAAAGGTTATTTTTCGGAGTTTTTTCATTATAAATGCCTAAATTCTTCTCACATGATTCACTTTCAGGAAGATTTTCTAGAATTTAATGCTAAAAATCTTGAAAAATCTGTTCAAATTTGTTCAATCCCGTTCAAATTATACTTAATTTTCATCAGGACGCCACCAAATGTGCGCTCGCTCTGCAAAACCGCTCAAGTCTGTGATTTATCACCCGAATTCAGAGAACCCTGCGCCAAGTCTTCAGAAACTATTTTTTTTAAGTTTTTTACGAGGTCTGCCCCCCCCCCCCTGCCCCTGCCTCCTTTCTCCATAGAAAAACCCACTGTTCTCTTCATTGTCGAGGTTTTGGGATATTAGAAAAGCTTTAAGCTTAGAGGTGTATAGTCAAAATTACTGTGCACTGCAAAATACCGGTATCGTAAATTTTCATGAATAAATTGTTGAAAGTAGGCTCAATTTATTTGATTGTCGAGAGCGCCCTTTTCAATTTCATAGGTTCCTTTACTTTATCGTAAAACCCCTATTTAGTGCGGCAAAATTTTTTTAATTATTTTGATCATGCCGCACTAATAATTAAGAGAAGATAAAAGAGGTCCCCCAATGATTGGCGTGATGGCCTTGATCGGAGGTTTTTTATAGCGTGATTCCAAAAAAATTGGCCTGAGCGTGTTCAGTGTGATCGTGATATCTAATGTCTTGGTGTGATGCCAAATCTTGTTGTATAGAGACTTGCAGTGCTTTTTAATTCAAGGCCACTATTGACAACTTTGAAGAGCAGTTTACAACCGTGTTTTGTCCCTGAATAAAGTATAGTTAATCGTAGTTAATTTGGACAGACATTTGAGTCCCGGGGGCGGGGCACTCTAGGTAAGAGACCTACCGGACGTGCGGCCCTTCTTAGGGTAGGTTTTTCGATGTTCTGACAAAACCCAGGTGCACTGTGTCACTGTGTAAGGGTAGGACAGGGTGTGAGGGTAGGAGTTGAGAAATTTTTTGCTAAAACTGGGGGAAAATTGCCGAAAAATGCACTGTAAGGGTTTTTCAGAAAATTTTGCACTGCACTGTAAGGGTGCGGTTTTGAGACTCCGATATTTGTCCGAACGTACGGTAGTATTTAAATCGAGTCCCCCCCCCCCCCCGGGATTTGAGTACATGATGCCCAATTATTTGTTTATCATTTTAGACAGTATTCAAGTTTCAAACTCGTCCCCAGTCCTCTCCACCATTTTTTTTACGATTTTGATAGCGTTTCGAAATGGCTATCATGCAAGTCAAAGAATGGAGAATCAGGCTCTGGGTAAGAGATTGTTCAAGTTTAAACTCGATCTGAACTTTAATTCGTAGAAATAAAGTCTAGGGGTAAATCACTCGAAAATTGGTGTACGAGACTTTTTGACATTTCGATTTTGCGATTGACGTTTTGACTTGTTATTGACTTTTTTGACTTGTTTTAAACTTTTTCTTTACTTTTTCTTTCCTTTTTTTTTCCAAAAGTGTACGAGATTTTTTTGAGTGATTTACCCCTCGAGTAAGCTTTTACAGCTAACTACCGAATCATTAAATTAGAGGAATGTTTTACGGTACCTTTTCTTTACATTTATATTTAAACGATTTAAACGCAAAGAATAGAGTCAGCTAGCGCAGTCCCATGAAAAACACTCTCCGAAAGAGAACAAGGGAAAAGTCTGTTTGTGTTTTATGGAAACAGTGCATATTTCATCCATTAAAAAATCATTGCATCTTTTTCACGCAAAGCAACGCAAATATCGTCATGTAGAAAAACCGGGGTGTTTAATCAAGTCATGCTTCCAGATGAATTACACTACTTTTCGTTGCTAAGTAAAACTAAAAAGTCAAGTTGGATTAACAGAGCGTTGACAAAAAACTGCCTGAGGCATTTCTGAGATACTTGTTTTATGACGAAAAGCGCGCCTCTCTCAAAAAGAGATTTAACAAGCGCACGCAATATTGATTGGATCGCGGTGTAAATGAATCTAAACACACCACCATTCATGCTAATCGATCATGAATAATTAACATATGATCAAGGGGTCCTGACATTGTTATTACTTTGCATAAAGGAAAAGAATCTTTTGTTCTCTCCCGGCATATAATAATAAAATTGTTTTTGTGTCATTTTCTATCTATTTTGTAAACCTTTTTTTATGGTGACCCTTTTATTTCTTTTGGTAGAAATTTTTATAGGTGCAAACATCGACAGTAACCGATTTTTTAGAAGTTCAAATTTCCCGTGTAATTTCTTGTCGAGGCTGAGGGGTAAATGGTAGCGGAAATGTACAAATAATAAGTGTTTATACGGAATGTCATTTTTATGAAGAGGGCAGGGCGGGAGAGCGAATGCCAACACACATCAAATAATGCCTCCAAAATAATGTTTTGTTTACAACAGATTTCGCAAGACTTTGGTCGAAACAGGCTCGCGACACTTCTCTCTCGCTACGCTAGAGTGTCATCAGCGTAAAATTATTTTTTTGTTGCGTGATTTGAAATCCGAAATCTAATATTTTTTTAAAGTCCAATTTTCTACGCGTGTCGTCCAAAACGTTGTTTACCACCAGCCACGCATTATTTTAGAACATTTAGAGTATGGGTACAGACTGACAGAAGGCACAAGAGTTGAGCTGACTTTCTTTTCCATCCACGTGACAATCAAGATTTCACGTAGTGCCTTTTTTAAAACGCGATTGCAAACAAAATCATTTTCTTTTAACATTTTACAAGTTCTAACTATCGTCAGCTTCATAAGAAGAAGTCTGTACACAGACCCGATATTTATCGGAAAATTTAAACGTTCATTTCCGAATGATGAAAGCGAGATATACTCTGGTATAGAATGCATAAGAAGTAGAGTTTGATACAGGCTATGATTACACTGTCGGCCCCGCCCAGGGCGTACATTCCCCACTGATGCTATTGATGATTCTGATGACGCATTGACGTGGGACAGTAAGTCTACGTATTTTACCTTCTTCGGACCCTTTTGCGTCATAAAAATACGTGACCCCTTGGGGCCAAGGTTACTACTGGGATACTAATTTACGGGAAGACTTTGCTTCTCATCGTGAAAATAATTCAGCGAAAATAAGATTTAAAAATTCTTCTAAAACTATTTCATTTTAAAAGAAAATTCTATTTGACAAAAAATCGCATTTTTATTTTATAACATTGTACGTGGTTCTATTGGACAAAATATTTACAACACTACCAAATCTCGCAATTGATAATAACCAATAAGACAGATGTGCGCAGCATAATATCCATTACTATAATAGTAGAATATAATTAATCTTCCAAATTGAGACCATGTCGTTCTTTAGTACAAAAGTCCCTAAAAATTACTTGAATAAAAGAGACTAATTTTTGGTCTCGATGCTTCGTTCTCCAAACTCGTTTAAGAGACTTCACTACGGAAAACTTCAATGGGCTCAATTTTGAAGTTTTCTTCAAGTAATTTTTAGAGAATTTTGTACTAAAGAACGACATGGTCTCAATTTGGAAGATTAATTATATGACGGAACTCAGTGGAGTAGTGAATCTGCTTGGAGAATAACTTAAGCAGTATAACAATTTTCGGTCCTATAGAACTTTCTCTTTAAAATAATAATATAGAAAATGATTTGGTATATATAAACATTGTAGGTAAAGGGGAATGGCAAAAAAAACAGTAGGAAAAAAATTATGAGCAAAAAAAATATATAATGATACAAAAAAATATATAAATTTATTTTATTCATTTTTCTTTAATACAAAAAAAATTATGACTTTCTGGCTTTTTCCAGTGTTAGTTATTGGGGCACTGCACTAAACGACGCGGAAATAATTCTTTTAAGAAAACCATGGGTTCCGTGGACCCGTTAATTGGGTACCTAAGAGTATCGTCATCGAAGCAAGACAAAGACTAAAAGCTCAGATATTAGGACTTATAATATTGACTTTATCGTATATCATTAAATCTATTGGCAGTAAACATTAAAAAGGGAAAGCTTCGAGCCAGCTAAAGCAATCCCTTTCTGTTTTTATTTTCTAGGTTCTTTAGATAAAGGTAAGACTAGCCACTATACCAGGACATTTAAAGGAGATCTCGCTGAGCCTTTATAAATATGCAAACACTTTATGTATCTCAACACCCATGTGCTCGTTTAGTAAGCTATATGACGAAATAAACACACAACTAGGTAAAAGCAACCATAGAATCACCCAGCTAATAAACGATAAAAACGCTACTTAGCCCCAATGCAAGGTAAAGTATTTCACCCATAGCCTGTGTTATAAAGCGCGTCTAACCAACCAGCCAGAACATTTCATACTAACGATGTATCTGAAAAGTAGAGTACCCCAATAACATTATGCCACCATAACTAAACGGTTTGTGACTTTCTCTAATTTACATTTTTAAAGGTAATAATACCCAGCAACAGACACTTGACGTTTCTCCAAGGTTCTTTCAACGTCCAAATAACGATCTGACGTTAGAGCAACACCCAGCAGGCACGGAACGTTGATTTGACGTTCAAACAATGAACGTTATTTGGACGTTGAAACAATGCTAAAATAACGTCGTGGGCGTTGTGGGCGTCTGGGCGTTGTTGGGACAAGGATTCGCGTCTGCTGGGTAGAAATTTATTCTACTACTAAAACCAGAGTATAATTTCTAACAAGAATTTCTTTTTATTTAAACGTATTTCTCGACCTCCGTATCCTTATGTTCCGCTAAGTCATCTCCTGCGCTCGCGTTGTTTACTAGGTTATTTTGAAACCTATTCCGAATGTCTTTAACGGAAGACCGGTGTCCAACTGACGCGCTACGCGGCGGGAAGACGCCCTCACTTGTTCCGCTTAATGACGGATCCGTCGCGGTAGGTGACGGTAAGTCTTCAGCTGTCGCCGACATTCTTTTAATGGTTCCCTGTTGTAAAAGTTTTTCGTTTAAAGAACCCGGTTGCGGTTGTTCCGGAATCTTTTGCGTTTTGGATTTGATTAGGTCCGCCGTCCAACTCTTTTTATCAAGTGTCTTTTTCGGTTTGGGTAATGTCATCGGGCCTTGTTTAGTCGGTGATTTTGGGTCTCCTAACGACAATGAATTTTCACTTTTCTCTGTAATGTTTTGTAGTTTTGTAGCTTGATTAATGTTCACTGTTAATCCGGTTGTTAACCCGTCTTTGTCCGATTCGGATGACGTGGATGAAGGGTTTCGATTGTTCTCAACGGTAGTCACTGATTGGTGTAAGTCGTTGACGTCATTTATACCCGAATCTACAGAACGAGTACTCTCAACGGCCGCTTTGTGTGCTACTTGAGGAGAACCCTTGGGTGAAGGTTGTTCAGGTGACACGTTAATCGTCGCCTTCACGTTTACGGCTTTTAAGTGTTTCCCGCGCACCGGTTGTCGTTCTTTAGAATCACGTTTAACAAAAGGCTCCAATCCGTCCAGACTTTCACTGGGGCTTAAGTCATCTAACTCTCCGCTCTTTCCCGAATTAGCATCTTCCGGTGTTAGCTCCGACGTACCTCCGATGGAAAACGAATAAGTTGTCGTCTCTAACCGACTGCTCAGCGACGAAGGTTTCTTCTTTAAGGGCAAATTAACGGAAAAAGCCGTAGCCGGTGTATTTTCTAATCCGGAATCCGGTGATTTCCGCCTACTATCCTTACCGAACTGATTCAACCATACGTCGTCGTCAATTTCTTCGGGGTGCGGAGAAACCGGGCTACTGGAATCGGGTAATTCGATCGGGCTTTGGGAATTGAAACTAACGCTGCTATCGTCCAGCAGCGATTCTACGGACGACAAACGTGAATGTGCCGATTCGTAGTCGGTCGTGTCGGAAAGTGAAGTCGAAGTTTGTGTATTGTAATTGGTGCCGTTAACGTTGGGTATGACTGGCAGATCACCAGCGATGTCTGGAATAGAATATAAGATTTCCGTAGTAAAGTCTCTTAAACGAGTTTGGAGAACGAAGCAACGAGAGACAAAAACTTGTCTCTTTTATTCAAGCGATTTTTAGAGACTTTGGTACTTAAGAATTTACTTTGTACTTTTAATATGTCAAGATATGCTGATTTTTTGTCTCTACTTACTGGAACCGCCCAAAAAAGTCCAGGTATTTGTTCTCTGTTACCCAACATGAAACAACAGGTTTTAATATCAAAACTTTTCTTATCTTATTATAAGTCCAGGTATTTGTTCTCTTTTTCGTGTCATAAACAATGAAACTCTTTTCTTTTTTTGGGGGGGGGGGGAAGAAAGATGGATCCCAACAGGCACGGAACGCTGTTTTAAAGTCCAAACAACGTTGTTTCAACAATCTGAGTTGAAACAATCTTGAAATAACGTCATGTGTCCGTTGGGATGTTTGAGACTGGTTTATTGCGGTCTTTTTGCAGCTTAGCTTCACCACATTGTTGGTACTCACCGGTTTCAATATCACCCGGTATATTATCATAATCACCGGAATTGTCCGGTTGTCCGGGTAGAGATGAGGATGTTTTTACTGTAGGCGTTTTTGTCACCGAATCGAACTGGAAAATAAATAAGAAGACATATGATACAACTTTTCCACAAACAGATCATACTATACCATACCATGTCGATAAAATCAAGGGGGGCATACAAATCAGAAAGAAATCCGTGGAAATAGAATATCTAGGTGGCTGCTAAAAATCATATCCTCGACATGCAAATGATGCGAAAATTTTTCAATGCTGAAAATCCAGAGGGGTTCAAGAATATTGGCATGAAATCCAGGGGGTGTAACTTTTTAAAAAGGACTTCCTCAATACTGGGGGGTACGGATTTTCTCTGGAAAAGCCTATTAAGTTATTGTTGAATTTGTACTGGTATAGTTCAGCATAAATAGCAAAAATTATTCTAGAACCCGGACAAATTTTCCAATCGAGCTGAAATTGGACACAGAGTCACCAATCCGTTCGTCGTCGTGATTTTCCTCCGGATACTTGGTGAACTGGGATACCATCTTTCCTCAAATAAGCGCCGCGGTGCTCTTTAAATTTTCGAGATTTTAGGTGCGGCGCTCTTTTCAAATTTTTGATTTCCTACTTTATAAAGGTCTGAGAAATCAAAGAAACAAGCATTTTCTCAAAAGTTATGTAGGTTTTAACCCACAAAACATACCACACTTTAGTTCTTGACGTATTTAGAATTAGATGTGGAAGAATTTACTAACAAAAAAAATATTGAATTCAAATTAAACACACACTGGTCTGTTTATTTCATTTCTTTTTAAAAAACGCCGCTTTAAAGGGCGGCGTTCTTTTCAAATTTTAAATTTTAGGTGTGACGCTCTTTAGAGGGCGGCGCTTATTGGAAGGCGGCGCTAAATAGAGGAAATACCGTAACCATTAAAATATCTACCGGGTGACCCACAAAAATGTTAAGGTTTTTTTAATTAATTAATTTTAATTAATTAAACTTATTTATTTCATTAGATAGAGGAAATCTAACTTAAATTTTGAGGCATAACTTTGTAAATTTGGTCCAGTATTTTATAAAGTTTTAAGCTTTATTAAAAATCTATTTTTCAATGTTTGAACAGAAATATTTTTTGAAAAACTGTGGGTCACCCGGTACTCTCACCACCTGGAGGTGAGAATTTCAAACGGAACTGGACCTACCAAAAATAAATAAGTCGTTCTCGAGATATCACTGTAACAAACAAATGGTTAAAAGGACGTACAACGATGATTTTAGCAACAAAACCATAACTCGTAATACCTTTATATTGAATAGTTCTTGACTGAACTCGGATGCGATATTACTATCGTCTCGCTTGTGTTCTGCTGGTACTTCGGGCACTGTTTCTGGCACTGGTTGTCCTGAGCGTTCAAAAATTTCATCAGTTAAAACAAACATATAATGTATCAAATTGAGCCCATGTCGTTCTTTAGTACAAAAGTATCTAAAAGTTGCTTGAATAAAAGAGACTAATTTTTGTCTCGATGCTTCGTTCTCCAAACTCGTTTAAGAGACTTTAC
>JAUJPO010078862.1:0-10877 GCA_032270745.1 Tiaropsis multicirrata
TTATTTTCTAACTATCTAAGTTTTCTAAGTTTTGATACCTGTCAATCATATTTCGTCCAATCAAATCATCGCACCGTCCCCGTCAAAATCGGATCAATTCTTGAAAAATCGCGACAACATTCTGGAGGTTTGTTTCTTACGCTTTCCTTTCGGGAATTCCTTTCGAAATGGCTATCATGCAAGTCAAAAGAATGGAGAAACAGGCTCTGGGTACGAGATTGCAGCCATACCCCACACACAACATACAATCAACACAACATAACCAAACTCCAAGCTCAACATGTTGTTGTTTCTAAAACACAATACATTCCACAAATTGTGGTCTAATTTAATGACTTTTTCATTCTTACTTAATTCTTAATTGCAACGTTTTCAATATCAACACCGATGCCTTTGTAAGAACATTTTTGGACAAGAACATCTTAAGAACAGAAGCCTTGTTGGAGCTATAAACAAGATAGAGGCAATGCTACAATTTTAAATCAAGTAAGCGATTTCTTTCAGGGTCAGCTTACCTTTGCTTGGCCTCTGACCCGATGGCTGATGGTCTCTGAAAAGCAGTTGAGATTCGCTCTTATTCTAAACTTCTTATCATAAAAAATCTAAAAGTCATCAGAAAGATAATTACTGATAAAGAAATAACATGTTATTATTGCAGTGATACCTATTATTTTATATAATTAGGCTGTATTTCCCGTTTCCCCTCCTTTTGATTTCAGAGTGAAAAACCGTTTGTGCCTACCAAACCATTACAAAACTGTAACCGGATAAGCAAATGATGGAAAAGACAGACTCCAGTTTATCCATGCCTATCTGTTATGTAGATTAAATTCTAAACGCATGTGGTGATGAAATATTGTTAATTGCATTTACGGTATTTTTACGATGTAAGTTTACGATGTGGCCGGTATTTCCGAGCCAAGGATTGAAAATAGACCCTTGGAGACTTAAATGTTTGTGTTTTTGCAACCCTTAAAAAGACTTTCTAAGCCTGAAAAAGGTACTCTTACACCGCTCACATAAATGATGGAAAATAAAATCGCAACTAAACGAGTTAAACTAACTAATAAATATATTGGTGTCCCAGTGATTCTCACCTAGTTGCAAAGAAAGGGTTATAAATTGTGAGCCAAAAAAGTCTTTGGTTTTTCAAACGAGTGAAATCATATGCTGCGTCTCATCCTCTAACGGAAGTCCATACGTCCAACGGTTTTAGTATGGGTCTGCAAATCAGACCACAAACGCCACGATCAAAGATTGTTTACCTATAGCAGATCAACATTTTAAACTGTAATACACTCCTGTGTCTGTGACCCTCTTAGATCCGCCCCACTGGGCGGTGGGAAGTGGAAAGTGGAAAAGTAGAACCCCCCCCCCTAGGTGAGAAAATGGTCACCCCATTAGAAAATCGGAGGTTCTCCTCATCCCAGTGAAAAAGAGCCACATCACTGGAAATATGATGAAAGAACTAGAAAAAAAAATTACCATTTCACCCAACCCAAATGGTCACATAAGCATAAATAGGTGACGTGTTGCAATTTAATGTAATCTAAGAGGCCCTCCCAGTGGTAACCCAAATCACGCAATCACGCAAAATTCAGTCTCGATCACGCATCACGAGAAATGACCAAATCGCAGCTCGTCACGCAATTTTGGCTATATACATTTTTATGTAGTGCAAAAAATTTGTATAATCACGCATCACACGCCAAAAAAAAATCCAAATCACGCAATCACGCCGCCAGAAAAAAAACCCCAATCACGCCATCACGCAAATCGTTGGGGGCCTCATCTAATCTAATCCACTACAAACCACAAACAATTTTCAAAGTATCACAAAAGTACAAGTTCTTATTTGAAAAGAAATTGCTTATTCCACCACGTGAAGAAATCACACACAGAAGTGTCACAAATAATGTCGTTGAGAGTTATAAGTTAATAGAATGCAGATTTCTCTATCAAGCATTTTGTTAAATGAAACGGACACCATATTGGCAAATTGAATAAAAGTACCTTATGATTGCCATGGTAACTGTAATCTAAGTATAGATAAGGTGTGGTTAATTATTTTACTGTTTGTAGAAAAGGCATCAGTGACGGATACAGAAGTTACTCAGAAATTTTGACGGAGGAGAGTGTTGCTTTTGCTCATATTCCTTATATGGAAATCAATACTCAATACGTCAAAATCATTATTCTAATAATAATATTTTAATAAAAATGTTATCAAGACTCCAATTTTCAGTCCCAGGCTGCGATGAATAAGACCTTCGTCTGTCTCTCTATTCTCTCTTATTCTGAATTCTTTGCTGGTGACCAACGATGTCGCAGCCTGCCAATGATGTTGTCTAACATCGAGAATTACTTTGGTCTACCTATACAGGATGTGATAAAAATCAATGAATGAGTTACTTATGACTGTATTTTGATATATCGACTTACAGCCAGAAAAATGGATAGACGAATAAAATCCGGAACGGAATATTAAATATTCAACACTCATTCTTTGAAGAAGAATATTAGAAGCCTTCAAAATAGATCAATTCAGGCCAACTTTGGAAGAGCAATACGTCACCTCGTCAAATGAATTTTTCATTTTCACAATACAAAAACGCCGGTTCGAAGATTTGATTTCAAAAGAATAGACAGCAAATAGATGATTTCGCTATGACGTTTGTTATCGAATGCCTTGCTTATTCAAGACGTCAAATATTCATTATAATAAAAAATTATTTTGATAAGTAAATGATAAGTTGTCTGCCAGAAACGGAAAACATTTTTAAGGCAACGGACACTAAGTCATTAAAAAATGTGAAAAGATGAAAGAAACGGTAATGCCTTCGAGAGTTGTAATCAGAGCCATAAGTAAGATGCAAGCATCCGAAATCATTTATAGGCAACGAACGGCATATTGAAATCAATTTTCGCTATTCTACAACTTCGGTCAAAAGGTTGTAGACTTTTATAAAATAGAAGAAAATCAGCAAAAATACAGTAAAACTTCCTTATTAACCTCACTCCACTCATTGCTTTTGAAAGTGGTTTGTTTGCATCTGGTAGCAATAACTGACCTTATTTACATCAACTTTGAAGGAAAAAGCTCATTTGAAAGATCTAAAAGTCTACAGACCGTTAGATAGTCCAGCATTGTAAATCAAAACTAGCATTATAAAATTAGCTTTGGAAACGTATGAGTCTCATGGACTATAAATCTTCCTCGAAAAAAATAAAGGTTTTGAAGTTTTTAGAAAAAACACTTGTGTTAAAATACTTGATAAAACTCATATAACAAACGAATCTACAAAATACTTTATAAAATAATGAATGTACAATACAATACCAATTTACAACAACTAGATTAATTAGACACTAATAACTTCGGGACAAATGAATGTTTTTGGTTTTCGAATGTCTCCTTTGGTCAATATGATGTGGAAAGGGTGTCAATTCGATATCCACTTTGCTTGAAACTCGATCCACTTTGTTTTCTTTATTCAACAGTTCACATTCATCTTCTTTTTCATAGTCATCATTAAAAATATTCATTCTGCACGTCGTTTTTGCTTTACCAAATGGATTATGAGCGATCATGACTAACTTTCCATGGTCTTCCTCACGAAGTGATAAAATAACCAGTGTTTTGCCTCCATCTTTTGAGTAAATACGGCCATTGCTTGAGGTATGATTGACGAGTTTACCATTCAAATACCAATGACATTCGACTGGAAACAGAACTGTGGTCAAACAGGAGAATTGGACTTGAGCTCCGACTACTGATTTATATTTTGATGGGAGTTTTTTGATGATATGAGGTGTGAACAGGGCTGGGTCTAGCAACGTGAAATGTTCAGTGTTTTTATCATCGTCTGCTGTTGATGAGTGTCGTCTATACTTTTTGGTAGATGATGTTGTTTTAAGCTTTGGAAATCTTGATACAACTTAAAAAGAAATGGATGTTCTAAATATGATGATTCTATTCTAGGGGAAACTTCTGTATGGTCACCTTAAGTCGAAATTTCCAAAAATATTTAGCCCTTTGATTTTGGCTTGAAACACCCATCAGCTTTCCAAAAATGTGTAAAAAATACTTTGACTTTAACCCTATTCATACTAGGTATCAAATTAGACATTTTTTTATGTTTTACAGAATTTGTTTTTGAAAAACTGCCAAAAATTGCCGTATTTTTTCTGTTTTTTCCTATTATTTATTTCTATTTTACGAAATTCATTTTTCAAACCATTATAACAATTGATAAAGTCGTAAAAACTCTCAAAAAGAGTGAAATTTTGGAATCACCTGCGTAAATTTGAGACCCCTTTGCCTTTTTTGACGTATTTTTACCCTTTTCAAACAATGATTTTTTTCTTAAAGAGCTTATAACTTGGTGAATACTGAAGCTAATTTAAAAAGTTATACCTCAAAGTTTAAGTTAGATTTCCCACTCTCTAATGAAATAAAAATATTAATCAAAAAACTTTTTTTCGGCTCCAGGAGGCCGCCAAACACCGAAACCTTTTTCTGGGACACCCGGTAAGATTACAAATTTACACATTCACAGATTTTCCTTTCAAAATACATTAACCTCAAAGCAAAAGATTTCAAATAAATTTATGTTTCCTGTTAAATACAATAAGAATCCATCAAACAAGATATTCCAAAATTCTAACTAAGTTGAATCATCATAATCTTAAATTTTCCTTCACGAATATCATAGAAAATCTTAAAACGACAGGTTCACGGAAATTGTTAATTTTCCCTTACAAATACATTGGAAAATTTTAAAACGACAGATTCAAGCATAATGTTAAAATTATACACTTTACTGTTCTAACACAAAACCCTCCAAAACAAATATAGTATCTTGGAATATTCATAATCACTAAGATCATACATTCCATTATAAAATTTTCATGTGTATGTTTTATTATACAATATATTATACATGATTTCCGACTGCTATCTTTTTCCTTAGAAAATACATCATAATACTTTTTTCAAAAAATCTAATATTTCCTTTTTTGCTCTAGAATTTACCTGCAAAATTAACCAGAAATGTGAAAGAAATACCATTTTCTCATAATTTTCCTTCATTAATACATAGATACAAATGAAGAAACAAAATTCATATCATCATAAATTTCCTTCAAAAATTACATAGTTACAAATGCAGAATTGAAGTATCATTTTCTCATAACTTTCCTTCAAAAATACATAATCTCCGATTAAAACGAAATATCATATTCTTTTAATTTAACGAACTATCATATCCTTATAATTTAACGAAATATCATATTCTCTAAATTTTCCTTTAAAAACACATGGTCACATATTAAGAAACGAGATATTGCATGCTCATAATTTTCCTTCACAAATACATAGTCTCAAATGGAAAAACAAATTATCATATTCTCATACTCTCATAGCCATAAATTCAGAAACAATATATCTCTTTCAATAATATTCTTCAAAAATATTGTATTCGCATAATTTTCCTTTTGCTAATACACATGGTAAAAACGAGATATTAGATTCTCATAAGTTCCTTCATAAATATAAAGATACAAGGTTAGAAACGAAATATCATACATTTTCATTCATATACGTAGACACAAATTAAAAAAATGGAAATACATATTCGCATAATTTTCCTTCAAAACACAGTCACAAATCAAATACGAAATATCATATTCTCATATTTCAACGAAATATCATATCCTCACAATTATACTTTGAAAATACATAAAATATATAGTCACAAATTTAGCAAAGAAATACATGTTTGCAAATTAAGAAACAAAACATCACATTCTCTATAACTTTTCTAAATAAACTTAGTTATAAATTTAGAAACGAAATATAACAGTCTTAATATTTTCCTTCAAAAATACATAGTTACAAATTAAGGAAAGAAAAACGATTATCATGCCTTGATGTATTGGTCTGGCTCAGCTATATGTGATTTGGTCCTTTTTGTTCAAACATGACAAATGCCACGGCACCATCTCTCCATGTGAGACAATTTGCGAACCAAATAAAGACAATAATAAGACACAACACAAATAGCACATTCCCATAATTCAACGAAATATCATATTCTCACGATTTGCCTTCAAATATACAATCTCACAATTTGCCTTCAAAAATACAATGTCACAAATTAAGAAACAAAATATTCACTTAATTTCTGCTAATTATTCTTAGTTATAATTTAAGAAACGAAACATCATAGCTCCAGAATTTTCCTTTAAAAATACAGTCACAAATTAAGGATAGAAAAACGAATAATATGCCTTGATGTACTGGTCTGGCTCAACTATATGTGATTTAGTCCTTTTTGTTCAAACATGACAAAAGCCTTGGCACCATAGCTCCATGTGAGACAATAGGATTATTTTGCGTTTGTTCAGCTAGACCCTCATACATCAGAATCTTTGCTTCAAAATATGTACATACCTTACCTAAAACCACAAATACCTCTCTCATTATTTACATCATTCCTACCAAAAAACAAATCATTAATACACTAATACACTCATGCTATCAAATAATACTACAAAAATTTGCAAATCAAATATAGACAAAATTAGACAAAATATAGAACACAAAACACATCTTAGGATCCTAATTAAATAACACAAAGTAGGTATCACTCCTAACTAAAAAAAAAATTACCTAGATCAATAAAAAAGAGAACCTTCAATGATATGAGTGGGTTTGGTTTGACTCTCTGGGGGCCAGTCTTCTTTGCCAGATATGGTAAAAAGCTACCAGGTTATCACTCCATAAAGAACAGAGGGGCTGCCTTAGGTGAGCTAAATTACCCATACACATATCTAGCAGAACATTAAGTTTCCTTTGAGAATAAGAGATATAAGACTTTTCTCGTAAGAATTGATATATCCATACAGTTTCCTCCAAAAGCGCACAATATAGATAAGGACATTCACGTCTACATTTACATTTACATTATTCTGACGACTAACATAAAGTAAGAAGGTTTTTATTAAGTTACGGTTTTATTAAGTTACTGCTTTAATCACTTCAAACACAACACATTTCACATAACTGACACTCTAAAAAATCCTAAAAATAAATTTGAATACCAACACTCAAAACATATATGACCCTGCTGACAAAACAAGACAAAAGATGATACACAACAGATGCAACTCTACCAGCATTCCCCATTTCTGTCCTTGCTAATCTTAGATGAATCCCTCCAGCAGCACTACCAACACAACTGAAGAGGATTCGATTAAACTGATGACTCATACACACCAAATACTCAAGCTGCTAAAACAGCAATAGAAAAAGCAAAAGCCCCAAACCAAAATGCATCACACCCTTCAAAAGATTTGTCCCGAGGAATTCCATCCCTACAACAACGGCAGCCTCATCAAGAACCAACAATCATCTGTCCAACAAACAAACGTGCCACAATAAATCCAACTCAGGGAACTCCACCATCACCATCACCATGACACAACACGAAAATCACCACACACAGAATAACCTCCACACACACCAGAACTGTCTACACCATTCCACCCTCACGTATAATCCACTTCAAAATAGGCTGCAATTGAAAAATCAGGCCCTAAGATTCAGAGCTGCAAATAACGACCAGTGATCGGTAATTACCGGACACTTTTCAGTTTTAAATATATTCTGAAGGTTTTATTTCTGTTTTGTCTGGTGAAAAGTAAGCTTTGACATTGTTTCTTGAATAATTGAAATGAAAGTGGGAACCTATCAAAGCATTTAATAGAAGCTTAACACTTTTATACTATATGCTTTGGATCATTTGACTTATTAGAACATCCCAGACCACTTCCAAATGTTGATCTCTAATGTTCTCAAAATTACCGGCCAACTGAAATTCCTTATTTGCAGCACTGAGATTTATCATCCCTGAAATCCAACTAAAAGTTAACCATGAAGCCTCCCTGATGATCAACAAAACGGGTCACATCAAATGACTCATCAACATAAACCGACTACCAGAAATTCTCCTGTTATCAACAATTGAACCCAACCGTCAGATGCAGTCCTCAACCAAGGAAATTTTCATTATATATTTGTATCTATCCATCAGTTGTAATTTTGAATATAACTTAAATAAATCTATTTCCACCCAAAGGTCTTGGTATACATTCTCCACATTCTTTCTAATGTACCCCTCTCCTAATCAATCTGTTTCAAAATTCATTCTTACAAGTTCCCTTATACATTTCTTCACCAGCTTTACTCTCACTCTAAGCTGAAAACTATACCACTATACTACTAGTTCCAAGTCCACACAAAACTCCTGTCCTAAAACTAACCGGACCTAAATTCATATACTAACTCTCATGTTTCAGAATGGATTACCCAACCTTTGCAAACTCCAATCAACACAACAGAATGTTTAGAAATGCTCTGAACAAAAACATCTTCAGCAACCGCTTTGAATTATCAGATGACATCGATGGAAATGCTTTTTTCCCAATTTGGAATTGGCCAACACATATTGAAAACAGATTTAGGGAAACACCCATCTCTGATGCTGGAGTTTTTCAACTACTCAAATTCTTCTCGGGAAATGGAGGATCACCACAACTTATAATCCCTTATATATACAGCTCACATCAAAATAACAAGGAAAATTAGATAAACGTTTTCGCCAAATTTGTTGGATTTGCAACAACCTTTACACCAAAAGACACTATTGGTACTACTTCGATATCACAGATTCCAGGCTGAAAAAAATAGATGGTACTCCTCACAGCATGGATTAAATTATTGAACACCCATAAACCCACCTAATACCATCACCACCACAACAATTGGCAATACCTACAACCATACTACAAAACTTATTTTCACTTTGTTAAATACTACCTAGCAATCTTTATTCACTAGTGTTACCTTAAAAACATCATTTTACCACATGGCATAAACTCTCTTATTTGTTGGCATATCACAATAACCTAATAACATTCTAGTACCCCGCTTTGTTAGCTAATGCTTTTTGCGTTTCTAACGCAAGTAGAAGAATGATGATGATGCATCTAATCTTAATCTAAATTAATGCCTTTTTCCCTGTCCAAAGTTGACCCCCCTACATCCGAAACCGATTCCGTTAAACACCCATTTCTGATCGTGATTAATAACCTAAATACTTACCAGTAACTTCCCTTTTAGCTAATACTTTTCGCGTTCATTTTCATTTATATCAACTTCTGTTCATTCAGCCAACATGCTGTTGTTTGTTGTTCCAAATTTTTACTCCTATGTTTCTCTTACCCTCTAACCTTTCTTTACACAACCTTCCCTCAAAGTAAACAACATAATATCTTATAACCATTGAAACCAAACACGTCTTACCATCTTGATAGAACCACCATTAGACATATGTCACCTCCCATATCATCTCACCTATAGGAGTCTGAATCTTCTAAAAATCTACCAAGCCTATTTTATTCTGAAAAGGTTGGGTCTATTTCAAACTTACGAAAATTTTCTGTTATATCTTCATGAAAAGGCTAATTTTTGTAGATTCTCAGAAAAGCAGTGTGGTGCATCCAAATCTTATATTGACACCGTATTCTGTTTATTCAGCAATCATGCAAAGGCAAAACAACCACCTACCAAGACGATACCGCCTCCCAACTCTCCACGACCTGTTCCCGAGTTCACCAAATTGGACACACCATGCACCTGAACACTCAATCCGAAAATCCATCTTAATTGACCACAACAACCAATACAACCAAACCCTGATACACAACCTCTCCACCTACCAACTCTCCCAAGATAAAATAAACATCCTAGCAAAAGGTTTGAACTTCTCACCGAACATGCCCCTCTTCAAAAGACGATCCGACCCCAAAGAAGTCGTAGGTGACCTTCGAAGAAGAATTGATACAACCCTTTACTTCAACCAATTAAACCCAATGAACCGAAACAACCAAAACCAAGCTGCCCAACTAAACGACGATCAACCCCAACAAAAAAGATTACCACGGAAAGGCCCAAGCTCTTGGAACCCTCCACCAAGCCGTCATCCCACAGTCAACAACTTCTTTCAACATCTAGAAAATCTCCCAATTCCTCCCTTTGAAGAAGATTTTCCACAACAACAACAATCACTTTCTCTCACCTTTCTTCAAATTAAACCTCCACCAAAAACACCACATCAACGACTATACTGCCAGATATCTTATGCCAAACAATCCTCCAAGAACTCCTATCTTCTATGGCTTCCCAAAAATTCAACTGTTACCGGCTTTGATGGCCCTATGGACAACCTCTCTCGATTCACTGCACACTTCCTTCAACCACTTGTTGAAAATTTACCATCCTACATAAAAAACACCAAGCATATGCTCACAATCCTAGACTCCTTTGGCCCACAATCTCAAAACATTCTCATGGTTACCGCAGATGTTGTCTCCCTCTACAACAATATACCCCACGATGACGGACTTGAAGCCACTACTCGACACTACAACAATTCTCCAAACCTCCTCCCACCAAACGCTCCCTCCACTTCCACCACCCGTATCATCCTATACTTTATTCTAAAACATAGTAACTTCAGATTTCTGAACAACAATTACATCCAAAACACTGGTACATCCATGGGTGGTCACTATGCTCCTCAGTATGCAAATCTGTTCATGGCCGACATCGAAAGTGCCATCCTAGAGGAATTCCATTAATATATACCCCTGTCCCTGTGGAAACGTTTCATAGAAGATATCTTTTTTCTGTTTTTGGGTACCCAAGAGGCAGAGGCGTATATAGGGTAGGTCAAGTAGGTCACCTGACTTACTTCTGAAATTTTGGTGAAAAATTATTTCTCAAGCTTATATGGTGTGTGCGCGTGTTTTGA
>JAUJPO010078873.1:0-10877 GCA_032270745.1 Tiaropsis multicirrata
TTTCGCTTCTTTGTATAATGTTTTGTGGTGGTTTATATGTTTCGATATGTTGAATGAATAGTCTAGATCTAGACTATCATGATCCTAAAGGCCCTCAAACATGATAAAATAATACTCAAAAAAATTCATAAACCCAAAACCCAGCAAGCAACGTTCTTCCAACGTCCAAATAACGTTCTGACGTTCAAACAACGTTATTTGGACGTTAAAACAATGTTCCGTGTCTACTGGGAAGTCATTTTTAGAAAAAGCCGATCGTGAAACCCTACATCAAAATAAGGCGCTACAAAAAGTGGTTTCTCATGCAGGTATTTTTTACATATGACACGTGGCGAGCGTCTCAAGTCAACAGTATTTGGTATACCTTTTTTACTCAGATGTTTTGCCTGGATGGAAGATGACAAACAGCATAATGCAAATAATACCAACAATGTTATTCCCCTCATGACTGGTTCCTAAAAAACTTAATTTTTAACCTTTAAACCTTTTAATTTTAGTTTCTTATAAAAATATTTTCAATCAAGATTCAGACGGTTTGATGAATTTCGGAAATGGACCAAAATATTAAGTCAAAGGCAAAACTATTAGTTGGACAATTTGAAAAACCATTGGTTGTCTTAAAGGGGGGGACCTTAATCTTTAATTTGGATTCTAATATGTTTTAAAGGTAGAAAGGTTTAAAGTTATCGATAAAAAAAGCAAAAATAGTAAAAAAACTGAAGTTTCACATTCAACCTACCTCTTTATACAAATGCTTCCAAAAAGTGAATAATTGTTTTTACTAATCCAAATTGTTGAACACTTTTATATCAATTGACAACAAAACAGTAACCATACTAGAATAAAAGCTTTTTTATGATTCTTTTATGACATCTCCAGGCATTCTCATAGGGATACCTGAAAGTTTATTGCTTACGAGTTTTTAAAACTGTCATTAAAATGCGTTGCATGTATTAAAATAAATTGATATATACCATGGATTTATTATAGAACTGATGAAAGGAGTTCTCTTATTACCATATATGTTTTCTTTGACATTTTTTAATTTTGTTTTTCAAACATATAATTTCATATTCTATTAAGAAAATTTGGAAATTAATTTTTCAGTTATTTTTAAAATTTGAAAATTCGATTTTGAAAGGCAGCCCTTTTCGAACCTCTGGCGTTGAATTAAAATTTGCTTTTCGTTAGAAAGTTCTTTTCTTTGAGTTGTGTCGTTGCGCGCATATATTAAATTTTAGCGCAGATATGTAAGGAACTTTTGATTTTTGGGCAGATTCTTAATTAGCGAATTATTTTTATACCCTTCAATGTCCATTTCACGTCTTTATAACATATCTGCGCACAGCAGAGTTTTATTTAAATGACCAAAAAACACTTGTTCCGGTTTCCAGAAGGCTGAATTTTCAAACCAAAAATGACCAACAATATTTTGCGTCTCCGTAAGGATAAAATTAATTTTAGCATATTTTGCAAATAAAAAGAATTTCGCGGACAGAAATATTTTTTGCGATTTTTGCTTCGCTAAGTACAAAGAATAATTTTGAATTTTCATAATACAATCAAGCCTATAAATTTTTCCCAAAAAGTGCCATCAACTGCAAACCACAATTTTATTGGCGAATTTAATTCATTACGTAATTATATTATAACATTTTTGCACACGGCTCTCAATTTGATTAATTTACAAGCGAAGCATGCTATCTTACAAAACTTAGTCATACTGTGTGATATTTCGTTTACAGAATAAAAAGAAGTGGGTTTTGATCGTACAAAAAAACTGTACACGTTTTTTTATTATAAGAACAAAGTATATAAGAACATAAGGCTTCGAGGTCAAAAAATTAAGAACATGTTAAGACATTTGGAGGCTTTGGAGAATCAAAGTAAATATAGTAAAGAAATAAAAACATTTCTTCATTTTTGATTATGTACACATGAATTAAAAGAATTAATTAAGAACATTTTAAGGCTTGAAAATCAAAAAAAAGCTAAGAACATTAGAAGGCTTCTTTGAATTTTAATGTTCTCATAAGAAAACGTGTACTGCTATTCATCATCACAGTCAGCAAAAAAAATAAAAAGAACGTTTCATATAACAATCTCGTATTTTCACATGATTAGTCTGACCCCCGGCTAGATCCTACTCGCGCTCAAATGAATCATCGAATCCTCCCTCGTCTCTTTATACATATAATTGCAAAACCACTTTATTGCTCCGCCTTTCTTAATTATTGAATCCATCTGATTTCCCGGTTGGGATTTACCAGTACCAGAGGATCCCAATTTTTCTTGAGCAGTTATGATCGAAAAATATGTCGAGGTCCAGTATTTAGGCTAGGTTTAAATATACAGATCCTAAAACTACCGTACAGTTGGCTTTCATATTTGGAATGTGCAGTGCAAAATTTTTGCACTTTTTTCAGAACCTTGAAAAACTACTCTTTAACTCTTTCTGTACCGGAGCATATTCTAATTTAACAAAGTTTTTTGAGGGTACTCGATTTTTTTTATACGCCCCAAATCAGAAAAAACATTTTTACAAGAGCTGTGATGGGTCAAAGCCCTTTATTAATGTTTAGTATATTTTCCATTCGGCCTGGCAACTGACATTTCATAATGCCAAATATACTGTGCATCGGCACGGAAAGGATTAGTTTGTTTTGAAACTGCATTGTCTTCAAAGTGTCTTCAAAGGAGATGAACTTTGCTTTAAAAATTCAGTTTCTTTAGGTTATGGAAAACATTAAAACAGCGAAAAAACACCCGGTATGGATTGGTTACGTGACCCCAAGATTATCACCTCTAAACGGAAAGGTAAAATCCGATCCAAACGACAGAATTTAATCAGCAGACAGGTCTGTTTAAAAAATAGTCGCTTCCGTCCGACAACTACAAATTTAAAAATTTCTCTACGTAAAAACCAGGACAGTATCATACTTTTTTTTCTTTAGTATCATCCTGGTTTCTACACAATAAGTGTTTTTAGTGACAATCTTTTTGGAACAGCCTTTTGGTGCGTCGGACGGAACGACCAAACAGTGACGAAGATAATGAATTGCTAGGACGTATGAAATAACACAGCAGACTTACAACATATTATTTGAACGTTCAAAAAACATTGTTTTGGACGTCAAAACAACCTCCGTGCCTGCTGGAAAAGATATTAAAAATCTTAAACATTTATTAGAGTTTTTTTTCTACACATTCTTAGTGTTTATATTGTTGAAATCATTTATTTTCTTACTATACCTCGCAGAGCTCAAGCTGTATAAAATGTTTGAATAAAAACCAGCAGTACAGGCTACTGTATTAAAGATAATCAAAAACATATAAAGAGGGCAGTGGTGGATAAAGAAGTTTCTCAATTTGTTTGACGGAGAGTGTTGATTTTTCTCATACTTTATTCGTATTAATTTTCGCGAGATTAAATTTCGAAAATTCGCGGTTTTTTGCCCTTTTTGCGAAAATTTGTCTCGCAAAATCGCGTGGGATCGTAGATTCGCGAAATTTTTGAAACTACCATTTTAGCAAAAACTGTTGTCAAAAAAATGTAATTTTGGTACAAAATATGGTCCATTTTTAGGGTCATTCGCGGAAAATCCACGCGAAATTTATCAAACTGCTCAGTCGCGAAATTAAATCGAAAATATTTCGCGACCTTTTTTTGTGAGTGAATTCTTTTAGTGTACGCAGACACGCGTAAATTTTTGGTTAAAGCAAAAATGGAATTTTATTCGACCACAACATTTCTTTGGTTTAAATAATCTCGGAATGAATAATTCACTGGTGGATGGATCTCACAAAAAATTAAAGAAAGAAAACATTGATAAAACGACCGTAAAAATGTCATCATTCTTAGTCATTGTGTAGTTGACTTTCTAGGGCAGTGTTGTGCTAATACGGAAAAGAACTACCCATAATTTGAGCTTTCGAGTAGTCTTATTAAATTATGGATTGAATATAGAAACTGGATAAACGTCAGCTTTCGTCAATCATCATAGTATAAAGAAAGTTGCGGTACAAGTCATAAATGCAAGACAAGAAAAAGCATTGACGACTGTTATAGCGTGCCTACTAATGTAAATCTTCCAATATATAACAATAGAAGAAATTGTAGACCAATTTGAGACCACTCAATTTCTATACACCAAATTGATGCCTTCAGTGGCGGATAAAAGAAAATATTCAAAAATACTTGACGTCGAATTTTACTTTGCGTGTTCACATATATTCCTTATATGGAAATCAACACTCTCCGTTAAAAGGTCTGAGCACAATCTTACTTATACTATACTTATTATATAACTTATAAATCGCAGAAAGTTCGAGTGTAAAAGAAAACTTTTTTTTTTAATATTGATGTTATGAAAAGTTTTATTAGTATGAGTATGTGATTTGTGGTCATTTTTCAATGATCATCTAAAGCTGAGATACATACACAAACATTCTATAAAAAAAGATAAAAATTCCTTCTGATGAAATAAATATAAAAATGCATGCAAGATTTGTAAGTTAAGTGCAATGGGCTGTCACGGGGGTACTAGTGAGATGTCCGGGGAGTAATTTTGGATGTCCAAGAGGTCAAATCGATTCTTGTCTGGGAGCTAATACCACTGTTCGGAGGCTAGAAATGTAAAATCATTAATTATAAAAATTATGGACAAAAGCTGGTATCTTCCACATCTTGCGTATAATTGTTTTTTCGGAACAGCCCATCATTCATGCCATTGGCAGATCAAAATATCTTTGGGCAGATAAATAGAAAAGGTTCTCAAAATATTTGACGGAGAGTGTTGCTCTTTTGCTGATATTCCTTATTTGGAAGTCAACGCTCTCCGTCCAATTTTTGTTGAGTACCTTTTGTATCCGCCCCTGCATGTATCTTGATTGAAGCGATGGCCAATCATTGCAAATCATTGCCAATTGCTAAGTAAATTGTTAACACCAAGGAGGGGATGCCAACAATAGAACCACCTGTCTGGTGTATCAATGACCATTGACCAATGATCATGTGACATGCGTTTTGCTTTCTCTTCAAAGAAATCATCCAAAATGTTCGATATGCTACCACTTCTGTACAACTTGGATGAAAATCCTTTGCGCTTGTTAAATTTCTTTTCGCGTTTTTTGTTAATGTCGAGTAAATCACTCATGGAATGAGCCCTCTGAAGTTCTGGTTTCACTTTCGTTTTCCTATTATTGTTGTTATTGTTATTATTTTCTGAATTTGAATTATTTTGGTTGATTTTAAACCGTCTAGTCCTTGATGGTGTTAGTTGACTGTTATCAACACTTACACAGCGTCTTTTGTTTTCCATTTCTGATTCTTCAACCGTGCTGAGGTCAGCAACACTGACAATGCTCTCTGATGTCATATTGTTGACCGAAGCTACTCTTGGTTGAATTTCTATAGACGTTTTTGAGATGTCTTGAGACATTGCATCTTCTGTGAAAGTACTTTGGTTCAATTCCTCAGGAAATATATTTGTAGTTTCAAGATCATCTATTCCGTTTTTATTCATATTCAGATGATAAATTTCCGATGAATTTAAGTTTTCTACTGTTTCATGTTCTGAACTTTGATCGTATTCTTGACCTTGATGATGGCGATCAGTTTCTGACTCACCTATCGTGTTTCCTATTTGCAAAACCTTTACCTGTTTCGTTGTTGGAAAATTTGGTAAAATCTCAAAACTTTCATCTTCATTGCTCGATGTTGTCTTCTGTGAATGTGTTCTTTGTAGTATCAGGTTTTGAACACTTTCATCACGAAATGTAATATTTACCATATCAGAATCAAAGGTTTCATTGATGTTACCACATATGTGGTTATAAGAAGGTGGTGCTTCTTGGAGATCATCGACTGTTGATTCTTTCAGATCTGGCAAGTCAAATATGTCAAATTTATTATTATTTTTGGTATAGTTGACAGCAGCAGCCGTTTGGTTAGCTAGTAAATATTTATCCATAGATGTATCAGTTTTTGTTTTTGCATATGTTTCTTTGTCGTCATCTCTATGATCTTCTTCTTCATCATTTGGGTTTTTTTCTTCGACTACATCTGCCATGTTTCTTTCTAGAAAAATGTTTTCAGTTGATACGAAATGAGACACGTTGCTGATCTTTTTGCTGACTGCTCCTGCTGCATTGTGGGGATTTTGTTGCATTTCAGGCCTTCGAACGCTATGATTCCGACAGACGGGCTATAAAATTAAAATTGTGACTTCAATGACATCGTATCGTATATCAAGAAGATTTTGAAAGTTTAAACAAATTATTAAAAATGTTGCAACAGATTGAAACGAATTAAATATCACCGTTAATATCTCATATGCGATTGCATTTTATCGTAATGTCTTAAAAGACTGATCTCTTAGATCAAAGTTTTTACCCTGAGAGGTGCATTCAATATCTCTAAGCACTTGATTTTTAAATCTTTAAAACCACACTGAAAGGGGTTGCATCTCTTAAAAAAAATATTGTCACTAAAAACAGCGGTGCATACATAGAATATGTAGAAACCAGGATGACACGAAAGATAAAAAAAGTGATACTGTCCTGGTTTCTACATGAAAACAATGTTTTGCTGACAATATTTTTGCAACAGACTATAGTATTAGGTAGTTAGGCAAAAAAGGATAAGGAGATGTGCTGTTGGTCAGGGTACCTCTTTCGACTTTCCATTTTTCGACTTTCCTGGTAGCCGGATCGCAAAAAAAAAAAATTTTTCTCTCTCTCTTTCCTTTTTGAAATTTTTTTAAAAAATTGGTCCCATTTTCACGACTTTTGGCAAAAGATCGCCAAATCTTATATCACGTAGAGTCGTTTTTCGAAACATCAGCAGCACACCCCCGTAAAACCCAGTTCCTCTGGGCCCTTGACTCTACTACTGGTTAAATTAGCTTCATACTTTTCTCCAAGTTCCGACAGTGTTTTGCCTTTGCAGCACAATGTAACCCAGCGTTTCACTTGATTTGATTTTGAACATCGATTTAGCATGGACAACTTGCAACTCCAATTGCGTATAACGTAATTGATCCAACTCGACATTCGATAAAACCAATCTTTCATTCCACGTTGGGTTTAATGTCTTTCCAATAGCTCTGGTCTTCACCTTCTGCGATGTTCCTTTACCAAAAAGTGTGCTTTAGAATGAAAATGAGAAAAATATGATAGATTTCATAGCAATTGAGATCATGATATACACCATAAGTTTGAAAGGTCTTATACGTTATAATAACATGCGCATTCAAACATTATTGGGGAAAATATATAGAATATAAATCTGGGCTGTACACCAAAGGGGGCAGGGCGGGGGCGGGAGGGATATCCTTTTTTACCTGGACATCCAAGATGTAGTTTTAGAAAGTTTTGATATCATATCAATAGGGGCTGTAAGGTTAAAAAAGTCATTCTAAGGAAACTAGCCTTTTCAGATCCAGACCATAAGCCCAATACTCAATGCTACACATTCAGCGCTGGAATATAAGTTGTATTTATTCAAATAATTTGCTGATACCTTTGTATGCCACAGAAAAAATTAAAATAGGAACAAGAAAAAAAAAAGAACTTTACCATTTGACTTTTGGTTCGGCGTAAGCACCATTTTCTCGACACGGTAATCGTTTTGCTTTATGAATCAGAATGTTCAAAAAGCCTTTCTTCTTCACGTTCACTCTCTCGTCTTCTTCATTATTTTCCTTCTTTCCACCTTTTGATCTCTTTTGTTCTTTAATGTTTACAGCAGTTGGTAACTCTTTGTGACTGTACATCAGACCGATGAAAACCAGGCTTCGACCAATTGTGAAATCCGGCCGCTAAAATTAATTTAGAATTTTTTATAGTTTCTACCAATTTTCCTAAAATTACGTCACGAGCAACGACTGCCTCGTTTTCATACAATTACCAAGGTGATTATGACTCACAAGACTCAAAATGACACAACTATCAATGGAGTCAAGTTTTGATAAGCTCCCTTGGGATTCGGTTACCATAGCGCTTAATTCAAAACAAGGCAGTCACTGAAATTGTCCTTTGCGGTTGTGGTTGCGTTTAGGTTTTACAGCAATTGTACTATAAACGAGGTCAACAATTGATTTTGATATTTCGAGAAAAGTTTACTAACATCCTAATTCGGGGTTTGGTAATTATGAAACGGAGACAAACAACCCTATCAACTAGAAATGCTAGAAGTGATTTAACGTTTTAGTTGACAAAGAAATTATGGACATGCTTTTAACCAGTAAAAGATTAAAAAGAGCACCTCCTAACAGGCTAACTAAAGTTATAGGGGGCCCAGTCAAAAGAATAAGGAGTTTAAGTTAAGCTAGATAAATCGTGAGATGACGGCGAATAAGAAAAATGTAATGAATACATTTCTCCTGGAATAAATGAGTCATGCAAACGAGAAAGCTCAAAGAGTCAAACGAGTGTCCTAGATTTTGCAGGACAACGGTCGCGGGTCGTCCTCCTTTATTTCTTTCACTCGACATATCTTCACCAGCAGACACACACAACGTTCTAGCGTTTGGAAATACGGTTTCGTGTCTGTCTTTTGTTAAAGAAGCGACTCACCTTGAGTCTTATTTGGAAATCAAATGGATACTCAATAAGATGGTAATTTGTGTTTTCTTCTTCACTCAATACACGTGTCATTTCTCCTTCATTTTCACCATTCATATTAACGGTGATTGTCAGTGAAGATGAACCTTCTAATCGTGTTATTGTCATAAACACATCCGCTATAAAGAAAGTCAACAAATATGAGTAATGTAGAGAAATCATATACTTTGTGTGAATTATATATATTCCTTACATAGGTACATAGCCTCTCCCCTCCTAGCCGTTTGCGCGATGACGTGATTTTTTATTTTTTGGCGTTATTACGTGATTGGAACATGATGCGCGATTACACTCACAATGCGTGATTCAGCCTGGAGTTTAGCGTGATCGAGTGATTTGGGTCAATACTGCAGGAGCTTTTTACAGTACAAGTTTTACAAAAAATATTATCTCTTGACATCTTCAACTGACTATAATTATAAGGGATTGTTATTAGGTACACCTCTATATCACACATCTGGGTATGAATTCCCTACGCACTGGTGGGAAAGTAGGACTAAAAAATATTTCTGGTGGGAAATAAGCTAATATAACTCCGTGTCCAGTAGAAAAAGACACATAACCCCATTGAAAAATATGAAAAATTCTGACACCCCCACTTAAATCTGGTATTCCAATCAGCTTTTCAAACGTTGAAGGATGTATAACGGTGTCCCCGGTGGGAAGGAATCCAATTTTGATATGCTAACTCGGTTTTGAGTCACATTTCCATCCCTACTGAAGTTCCATAGGGTCAGTAAGAAAGGGTTGCAATCAATTATAAATAAATGGTTTGATTTATCGCTCAAACAACGTTCTGGAACGTTTTGTGCCTGATGGGAGGGTGTTGTACTTACAACTGCAATAGAGAGCTGCCTTGGATCCTACAGAATCACCATTCACACTGACAATAACTTGGCCACCACGGTTCTCTTGGTATGACATTTTCATGGTCAATTTATCCAAGACCAAACCAGAAGAAGCAAAGTTGAAACGCCATGAGATTCTCCCGTTCATATCTTTAGATTTCCTGTCAATGTACACCTGTTAGAACAAGATATGAGTTTCAATGTTCATTTTTAAAACAGTTTTTAAAAGAGATAGCTCACACAATTTCAAGATTAGTCAAATTCAGTCAAAATAGTCAAAAGTGACGAAATCTTTTGGAGGTGACGAAAATTTAGTCCGACGAATAATTTAGTCCGACGAAAAATTAGTCCGACATTGTTTTGTCCGATAAGGTATGTCATAATATATCCAAGACATTTTTTCATTATCATCCCCCAGACAGTAGCTTTACCCCCGGAAAAGCATCGATTTGACATGTCCGAAGATGCCAATTTTACTCAGACATCATATATATATTTAGCATCTGGTGATATGACACACTTTCGCATTATCCCTGGACACCACCTATCCTCCATCTCCTACAAATTATTTTTTTGGAACAGTCCAATCTTATTTTTATTTTAAATTGGCGGTATCAAAACTTTTAGTCATATTTCTCCGACTAAACAAGTTTTTTGTGGGACAGAATTTAGTCCTTTTAAAAAAATATATAGTGACTTTTATCCGATAAAGTTATTTAGATGAAGCATACCTGATTATCATCAGTGACAACTCTTTCAATATTGTCATATGAATATGCAAGTTCGGTGATCGAATTCCCTATCCTTCTTGGTCTGTTAGTAAAATCCTCACATGTTCCAGAAAAATAACAATCGGATTTTGTGCTGTAGCGCAAACGTATTCTGAAAATAACGAAGATATGAGATGGGATTAAAAACATGGTAACATATTTCAATAAATATTCGCTATTTTAAAAGTCTGTTGTAAAAAGATTCTCAATAAAAACCGGTTAAAGCCGTTAGTATGTAGAAACCAGGATAGGACGAAAGACGCAAAAAGTAAGTAAGTGATAATGTCCTGGTTTCTACATGGAGGAGACTTTTAATGACAATGCTCCTTCTCCAAAAAGAAACCATGTCAGTATGGCTAATATACTTTCTTTTCGTCATCCTGGTTTCTACATAATACTTTTATAGTGACACTACTATTTTTGCAACTGACTTTTGCAATATCAACAACCTGGTAATGTTGGCTGGGTGAACAAAAACCGGTTTTAGATTCCAGCGCAGGCACTTGGTTATACAAGTAACTGGGTAACTAGACTATGCTATAGTCTAAGACGAATTTGAATAATAAAGAAATAACCTCAAACGCGCAAATTAGCAGTCGGGCGGAAATTTTGTCCGCGCGGGCGAAAAATATTC
>JAUJPO010078895.1:0-25144 GCA_032270745.1 Tiaropsis multicirrata
TTAGCATAAATATTAGAGGGTTAAGCATGTATATTTCAAACTTAGCATAAATATTTGAAAGTTAAGAATATATATTTCAAAGTTCAGCATATAAATGAAATACATGGAATTTAGTATATTTATTTCGAGTTTCGAATATTGTCCACAATGGCGTCCCATACAAAATCACAATTTCTTTTTTATAGTCCCAGTGGACATAATATCCAACAGAAACGAAACGTTTTTCAACCTCGTTACAGGGTTACAATATTTTAACGTTGTAAAGACGCCCTAAACAACGTTAAAAAACGCCTTTTGTCTGCTGGATAAGCATTTGGTTTTTCAAAGTTTAATGAAATACTCAACTCCTTGAACATAATAAGCCTACTTCGATTCGACACTTGGACCTTAATGGGCTACTCAGGGCGTAAATAATGGGGTGACATTGACATATAATTCATCTGCCAAATTGAGGCCATGTCGTTCTTTAGTACAAAAGTCTCTAAAAATTGCCCGAATAAAAGAGATCAATTTTTGTCTCGGTGCTTCGTTCTCCAAACTCGTTTAAGAGACTTTACTAAAAAAAACTTACCTCGATAGCAGCACTAACGTCTGGGTGTCTCAACTCAAAAGCTCGTAATATTGATAATGCTCGTATGAAATGTGATGTGCTCGTTTTTCGACCTCCAAGCTAAGAAAAACAAATACAAACATTCCGTTTTAGTAAGCATCACATGGAGTTTTCACAAGATGCTTTCATAATTGGTCATTTAAAACAATAGAGATGTGTCACGGCGATCTTCAACCGGGTTCATCGAATTCATAAAATGTCTTGTTTTTGTTGTGAAGAAAAATTGGCGTTAGTTAAAGATAAAACTATAATGCTTTATCCGTCGATCTTTAAAAACAGACAATAGAAGTTATTGTTTCAATATCTAAACCACCAACCCAATTCTCGGTAAATATTGTAAAAATCATCTCATCTCTAGCATGGCTATGAAAGATTCAATTATCATATGGGCGATTGTCATATTCTAGTGGCTGATAGAGTTTACAAAAATTTTGACAGAGAGAGTTGCATTTTTTAAATGAAAACAAAACTCTCCGTCAAATCCTTTGAGTATAACTTTCTACATCTGCCTCTGATTGTTATGAAAAGAAAAGTTTTATCAACGAGAAGCATCTCTATGACTGGAGCCTAGGGGGAGGGCGTTAGGTTAGGTGGCAAGAGGATGGAGTGGCAAGGTGTGATGAGTAAAGTGCTTATAAAGAGAGATTTAAGCTTCAAAGGCAGTCTTCGACTTGAAAATAGCCTAGACCAAACACATCATAACGTTAGTTATTTCAATAACATTGGACGTCAAATGGTAAAAACTCACATCACAAAATCTTTGAATTTTCTTCAAAACCACTGTCATATTTTTTTCATTTTTTATGTCATCAGATAAATGCTGAGTCAGCGTCATATACCTAATTAAAATAAGGGAATAAAAAGAGGGGGATTAGAGGATATGGTTGTATATCAAATAATTTTAGTTTCGACCAACTGATTTTCTGAGTCGCAGACCTATATAAAATTGCTGGACGTATATTATCTAGAAGAAGCACGTTTCGTTAGAGAATTAGAAGCAGCCTAAATATTATCTGTTGAGGCAGGTTTGAAAAAATTCTTTATCGCATAATTCAGTGTTACAGTAGTATTTTTTGACAATTGTAACTTCCAAACAACGTTGTTGTAACGTCAGAAAGTTATTTGGACGTTGAAACAATGTTGTAAAAATGTTGAAAGAAATGTTATTTTGTCTGCTGGGGCTGTGTCCATCCATTCAAAGAGGAAACTCACCAAGGGCAGGATTCGTACGATTTCTCTAGCTCATCATCTAACATCACGACCGTTCGATCGTCTTCTGATTGGTGGGACATGACGTCATCAATTGTGACGTTATTGTTATTGTTGTTGCCATAACTACTGGTGTTACGTAATGTTTTTAAGGCGATGTAAAGGTTACCGACAGCTTTGAGTGATTGAAATTTCTTCTCGAAATTTTTGCTGCGATTTCTATGTAGATGAGGATGAAATGTTTTTTAAAGTTAATTGAAGTACCAGGGTTCCTAGCAATTATTGCTAGCCTAATTATTTCCCCTGACATTTTGCTAGAAAAATGGTCTTCTCTCTGAAAGAAAATGGTGAAAAGAATGATTTGGAAAAGAAAATGGCTATAGATTTTTGTAGGAGTATTATTCTATTAGGTACCTCCAAAGGTGGAGGGTTGATGCTATGTCTAAAGACCAGCTCACTAAAAGATAATTTACCATGGAACATTTGGTTTCAAAATATTTCAATTCAACCAAAGTTTGTTTCTCTGTAAAAGAATTATATTAGTTCATAAAAATTTTGCACTCATGTTAAAAATTCTCTAGTCTAGATTCTCTATCAAAGTCCCGATTTTTGAAAATTTTATCCAAAGTAGTTGACATTTCATGGGGAAAAATTCTATTTTTAAATAGACCCTATCTAAGGGTCGCTTTTTTGGCAAATTTGAAACAAAACATCTCACTTGCTTTTCTCAGAAGAAAAATAAAAATAAAAATCTTAACAAACTTTTCATGTAATTCTAGATTATCATGCAGTATAATGGCCTGTTCGGTGTGAACATCGTCAAAATTCTCTTTCAGATTGATTGCCAACTGGGCGAGTTGTGTTGAGCTTTTGTGTGTTGGTTTTGGTTGTTTATTAGTTGCCATGAGAACTACATCTGCTAGAGAAGGCCGGCGCTCTTGTTGGAATGTAGTTGCTGTAATCACAAGAGGGTGTTCAAAATGAGACAATATAGAGCAAGAATTCGGAGTCAAAGTGTATGTAATTTCACGGTTAGACATCCTCAACATCAGGAATATGGATTTTATTCTGGAAAAGCCCATTTTAAGTCACATGGGGTTGATCAGAATAAGATAACTCTTGAGTCTCAACAAAATATAACTCATCTTCCAATTTGAGACCATTATTTAGTACGAAAGTCTCTAAAAACCGCTTGAATAACAGAGACAAACGTTCCAAACAACGATTTATTTATCACTCTTATACTTATTGTACAAACCCATTCTCAATTCCGTCAATATTATATACACCCCTGAAATAAAAATCTCTGGAAAGAAAGATTACCTTTGAGATTGCTCCATTGGTCTGTTTGCGATGCATTGGATTCAAAAAGCTATGAAAAATATATGTTTCTAGATTCGATCCATTGGTCTTTCCATGTTAAATTCATACATAGCAGGGTTCATAGATAGCCAAACCGGCTAGTCTCGACTACAGGGCTAGGCTTTCTTATTCAAGGAAAGTAATTAGTTTCCATATAAGGTGATCGGATAAATAGCACACTCTCCTCCTTTGGTAAAACAACCTCGTGAAAACAATCGAAAGAAGGTCTATTCGCGTAAAATATCGATTCTTACAGGGCGTTAAAACCGAGGGGTAAATCTCTCAAAAAAATCTCGTACACTTTTTTCAATAAAAAAAAAAAATCACAGAAAAATCAAAAAGTTTCAAAAAATAAAAAAATTTCAAAAAATAAAAAGATTTCAAAAAAACAAAAAATTTCAAAAAAACAAAAAATTTCAAAAAAACAAAAGAATATAAACGTAGACCTTTCGGGAGTGGTTTACCCCTCGGTTAAAACAACGACATAACGGGAAAAAACACAAAAAAGTAAATTTTAACAACCATCAGAATTATAGCTTGAAACTACTTGCTTTTCAGCAAAAACGACCTAGCTATTGGTTATCATGTAGTACCCCCTTCGAATAGGTTTGTTTACCTTATCTTTATTGATTGGTGAAATATTTTTTGCGCCGATAGAACCTGTGTAACAAACGTAAAATTATTCTTATATATCGACTTTGCTCGTGATCAAATAATAGGAAAAACGGGCTGAAAATCAGACTAAAGGTAAACCACGAAGAAGAATAGAAAAAGAATAGTAATTTTTTTCATTGAGGCTGAGGGTGAAGTATTCTTAGGATTTGGCAAAAAAAGAGGATGAAATATGTTTTACATATTCTTATACCTTTTCTCCCTGGTTGGCTGATAACTGACGATTTTCGTAAAGCTACAATGTACAAAATGTAAAAATAATAAAAACGATAACTATAGAAGGGGTTAAAAACATAATTTTTCAAACTATTAGAATCTCGAGAGTGAAAATTTCGCCAACCAAATTAACATTGTCACGAATTTGCAAAATATGTTAAAATATTCGTGTTAGTTATTTCTCTTAGATATTATCAATGGAGACTCTTGGGTATATTAATATAATAATCGGAAGGTTGTGAGTTTCTTAATGCTGACCGCGCACCGACCGACCGACCGACCGACCGACCGACCGACCGACCCGCATAATCAAATTGGAGTCGACGACAAATAACCGTATAAAATTAATGTTATCCCCCAAAATAAGATCTGCCAATATCCAAACTCGTTTGTAAGGTATCTTCTGCGTTCTACCATGCTTTGTGTATGGCGTGTGTCAAAGAATATTGGGCTTTCTCAAAAAATTGGGCCATTCCCCTGTTGAGGATATAGAGATCCGAAATATTCAATATCCTAGGAAATCCAGGGGGGTAAGAATTTGAGGACCAAGGATATCCAGGAGGGTCAGAAATTTTCAATATTCTAGGATATCCAGGGCATGGGGGTTCAAAATCTTTAATGTCCTAGGATATCCAGGGGGTCCGAATTTTTCAATATCCTAGGATATCCAGAGGGTAAGAATCTGAAGACCAAAGATATCCAGGGGGTGGGAGTTCAAAATTTTCAATATCTTAGGATATCCAGGGGATTCGAATTTTCGGCACGGATATTGCTGTTAAGAAAAATCGACATCGTCAGTCAACAATGGGATTATGTATTTTTTTCTGGAAAAGCCAATTAATGGAGCCACATTACAAACGTCAAACCTGATAACGATGATGCTGTCAATCTACACAAACCATTATCTTCTTGTTTCTGTAGGTTGAATTGTATTGAATTCTTTCTTGATGCTGGTATGAATTTCGTTGATTTCCTTCGTTGACGAAACTACAAAAAAAAGAAGACATAGACAATTACACACAGTAGAATTATGTTTATGACTATGGCCTAAAGAATGGGCTTTACCATAAAAAAATATTTATATTCCAAATGTTGAGGATGTCGATTTTTCACCGACAGCATCATCGTTCACCAACACCAACCCCCCTGGGTATCCGTGCCGAAGATTTCGAACCCCCTTGGATATCCTAGGATATTTTATAATCGTTGAATCCACTCCCTGGATATCCTTGGTCTTCAAATTCTTATTACTCCCTATGGATATCCTATGGATATTGAAAATTTCGGACCCATTGGATATCCTATATCCTCAACAAGGGGTACTACAGACTTTTGTTTGTTTGCAAAAAGGAGGGAAAAAGTGAAACATTTTGTTAGTCTACTATCTAGACGACTAAAATAATATACATAAAGTAAGGAGTCAACATGTTTCAACGGGAAATTATTGAGTTGAAGCCAAACTGCCCTACTGATAAATTTTTCTGTATCGAATATAAAGATTACGTCATGAACGACTCCAGTCTAACTTCTCGTTGACTAGTGACTAACTTGCACCCTTATTTCTAGTGTTAGCCGTAAAGTTACAAATATGTTTGGGGATCAACCTACGAAGAATTTTGTCGTCTGCGGGTACATACCTGATAACGCGAGGGATTTGTGAGAAAACTCTGCCATATAGGTTCGACAACATTATCTCGTTCAACTCGTTTTTGTAACAACTTCGTTTCTTGTCGTAAGTCACTGAGAAAGATACAAAAAAGGAAGAAAATAGAAATAGATTTCATTATTGCGAACTTGTAATTCTGATCTAAAATATGGGGGGAAAGGTTAAATAATTCAAGATTTCACTGCGATCATGGATGCTGGGACAAATTAAGGGGTTTTAAGATGAACAAATTAAGGCCTTCATGAAACATACCATTAAAGTAAAAAAAATTCAAACAACAAACAACAGTTAAATGATAGCAGCGACACAAGAGGATCAAATTTTCAAAAAAAATACCACCCATGTTGAGAAAGCCATTTTCAAAATTTACACCACCTGGAATCCGTGCCGAAAATTCTTGAACCCATCTGGATTTTCAGCATTGACATTTTTCACGCCCCCGTGGTTTTCACATTGAGGATATGAATTTTAAGCAGCTATGCCCCGTCGTTATTCTAGTTTCACTCACTGGATTTTCTCCTGATTTGTATGGACCCCCTGAATAATTCACCATAGTGAATCCCCGTGGATGTCCAACTTCCTCAACACGGGGGTACGGACTATTTCTGGAAAAGCCAAACAATTTTAATAATATCTCCAACGTATTAGAGTCTATAAGTCTATAAGTTTTGTCGTTGCTTGTAGAAAATATATATTCCAACTTAACCCAGTAAGCATATGACATCATTCTAATGTTTGACGTTCATTATGTCATTTTGATGTTGAAATGACGTTATCTGGGCGTTAGAAAGACGTTAATTTGTCATTTTGATGTTGTTTGAACGTTAAAAAGATACTGGGAACTCACCGGACATCCCAGGACGACGTGACGGACGGCATAATCGGAGGGTTGTTATCTTGAGACATAGCTTCTAGTATCCAATTGACAACACATAACTGGCGGAGTAAAGAATCTCTGAAACGATATCAGAGATGTGCTGTTATGACCCAGCAGACACGGAACGTTGTTTTAACGTCAAAACTATGTTGTTTCAACGTCAAGACGTTATTTGGACGTTGAAACAATGCTAAAATAACGTTGTGTGCTTGTTGGGTAAGTTGATAACAAAATAGACTTCGCACGGACAAAATTTCCTTATAATAGTTCATTGACATCACAGTTTAGAAATTTTTGTACACAAAATGGGAGCTCTCCTGTGCTCTGTTGTGCTCTCTTGTCCACTAAAAATTTTCAATTTTCGAAAGAGATCTTGAGAGAACTCGTGAGGACAAAATCATTCAGCCAATCAAAAAAGAGACAATCTGTAGAATAAACAGAAAAAATGAAAATAAGTAATTGATCTCTCGGGAATGGAAATCAAACAGTGTCCGCGAGATCTCTGCGACCAATTCTATTATTAGAATTTTGTCCGCTCGGGGAATGGAAACCCGGCTTTACGTGAAGAAAAAGTGTACCTGTTTTCAACTTTGCTGAAATTCAAGTTCGTATACAATGGGGAAAAAGGTCGTATCGTATGTCTGCATTTCTTTTTTTTCTTCCTTCGCTCTCCTTCTCCGTTGCCATTTTGATGATACGTCATTGTGTTATATTGTGATTCTCTGCGCAGGAGATTTGAAGGGATCCGTGAAGGAGATAAAGTGTTCTCCGTCTTAGAGCCTCGTCTTTCTGCCCAGGCGTCGTTGTTGGCGGTAAGACGTGATGAGATTCGCTGACTAGAAATCAAAATATTATTAATATTAATGAATGAATTCATATGAGAAACTGTGTTGGGCTCTTTCTACTTGTTGAGGAATATTTTTTACTTCTACCTCTATGAATAACTGTCCCAAACTTTTAGCCTCGTTTTGGCGAAAAACTCGCCCCTAAGTATTCGGCCAAGGAACAAGTGTGCAAAATTTCAGCCAAATCCGACCATTTTTGAAGTCTCCAGGCTGCCCCAGACAGACAAACCCTGGACATCAATAATGTCTTACCTTATTTAATTAATAGATTTAATAAATTTTGGTGGGTACTAATTTTCGCAGAATTATAGGCCAAAATTCCTTTTTCTGGTGAACCTTCAAATTAAATTTCCGTAAAATACCTGAAATTACTGCTAGCTGATTGCATCCTCGAAGGTACAGGGCTCGGTATTATGACTCTTTGGAATAAATGGATAAATTATTTATTTAGAAAATACATCAAACATGACAACAAAGTCCTATATCTTTAGGGGTTTGGAGACGAGGCGTTTTGAATGTTGTGACCGCTGTCCCACTAGGCTTCTTCTCATCCTCTAACGAAAAAGTTTCTTCTATAGGAGATAGGTCTGCCGAATCAGACTACTGTCCCACTTGCAATGAGAGGTGTATAGAGTTATAGCGTACTTTTTAAAACGGATTAATTTTCGCGAGATTAAACTTCGCGAAATCTTTTGGATTTAATTTCGGGACTGAGCAGTTTGAGTATCGCGTGGATTTAATTTTGCGCATCGACTATCCCAAGCGATTTTCGCGAAAAGGGCTAACAATGGCGATTTCGCGAAATTTAATCTGTTTAAAGTATTAGGAGAAAGGGTACTGTATCCTGATCCATAATTCATTAATTTATAGCGAATTTTTAAATTTTTTGTTAAAGGACACTTAGATAACAGGCGATAACTCTGGGATGTGCCACCTTTTTGATAGATAAATATCTATCTATCACTTTTTGTTCAGTCTAAGTGATTATTAACCTTTCCACCAATGGATATTGTTATCTCAGAGTCTTAAGAAGCTTTCAAATAATAGAAGTTTGAATTACATGAATTAAACTGTATTTAAACTTCTTACGAAGAGAGAGAATCATCGCTATCAGAACTTTCCATCGTTGCATAATCCACGTGATTTGGTTCAACCATTCGCGATCTTCGTTCCCAGTCCTCTTTTCTTTGTTTCTCTTTGCGCATGCGCTCCTTGGTAATAATGAGATAGATATAAGATTTACAGTTGGGCACCTTTCGAAAATATACGAAAAAATACGAAAAGAAGATTTCAAAATCGGAGGACCTATCTTCTAGTTTGTCGGACATTATTCGTCGGACATAATTTTCGTCACCCACAAATATTTTCGTCACTTTTATCCGACATTTTTTTTGTCCGATAAGGTAGATAAACCCAACAGACAAAAAACCGTAAGGTTTTATTAAAAAAACAGGTGAAAATAGTAAGAGCTATGGTATAAAGTAAACTAAATACCTTTTCGACGCGTTCATTTTCAAGAAGACCAAACAAGCTTCTTCCCAAACGAACTTTCTTCAAAATGTTCCTGATAAATTGAAAACAATATTAATGAGATATATAGGTATAATTCTACAAACAAGATTTAACAAGACTTAACCAAATTTAACCGGAAAAAAAAAGTGTTTTCTACAAAGATTAAACCGAAGCTGAGGGAAAAGTCCGAGAATACTTGATGTCCAACAGCAAAAAACAAATTCTTAAGATGCATACGCAGGTTATAAAAACATTTAGATCATTTTTCAGAAAAAGAATCTTTGAAAATAGAATAACCCACCAACATTGTTTCAACGTCCAAATAACGTTCTGATGTTGATACAACGTTATTTGGACGTCAAAACAACGTCTTGTGTCTGTTGCAGTAATTCACAACGATCAAACTTACAATCCTTGCTTTAATTGTTCGTCGATCGTCTTTAATTTATCAACTTCTGTCTTGGAATGATCATTACCCTGACACAAAGAAACACACGTTATAATTACCAGCTTAAAAATCTTAATTTGTCAACATTTTTTGACATTTTTGCCTTCTTGAGCATGTTGACGCCCACCGCAAACAGGCCAACATTGTTCGTCAGTGGATGTTGGTCTAAATGTAGAGATGCCTTAAGGATCTCGATTTTTGAAAAATTTAACCAACGTGTCACTTTAAGGGTCGAAAATTTCGATACGTATGGAAAAAAATTGAAATTGGACGCAAAATTTAAAAAAGGTCTCTCTAAGGGTCTCTTTTTTTGGCAAAATTAGTCTCTTAATGGGTTGGGTTTGAGGGTCTGGTCCACACATACCCGTCATCCCTCAACCCTAACCCCCCCCCCACGGAGTTCTGTCATACCTTATCATCTTGGTCATCGTCTTTGAGATGAAATTCATCTTCTTCCACAACTGATGTCTCCTAGAAAAAGATTGTACGCAGTAAATAATTTGAAAAAGTCAGAAATAATGATCTCAAGAACGATTTTAAAGTTACATATTTTCGAATAGACTTAATTTTGCAAAACGAGAAAAAAAAATTTATGAGGATGAAATTTTGCGAATTTGTCTGCTGTTCAGCTAAATCGTTTTTAATTATCCCAAGGATTTGGAATAATTTTGCCAAAAGCTTTTTTACGTGAATTTAACCTACTTTAATTTTCCTTAGCAACAAATAACAAAATACTAACCTCTGTGTCTAGTTTCCAGCCCTCTTGCCCCAGACCTTTCAATATCAATTGCTGGTTGTCCAAAACTACGTGACCGAGTTCTTGGTAGGGTTGAGTCACTGGCGATTGATAACCACAATGTTCATATTGCTTTGATCGCCTCTCGTAGTTGAGGCGTGATCTTTCACAACGCGGTAGATGCTTTTTCGAATCATTAGATGAAAGAGCCGACTTTGTGAGAAGAAGTTTACGCAGGTCTTGATTGGTCGTTTGTTTGCCAGCCTCGTTAGACATTATGATTTTTCAAAAATAAAATCAATAAACTGAAAAAAAGAGATTTTAGGCCTGCAAATTTGAGTTTGGAAAACGAACAACGAGACAAAAATTTGTCTCTTTTATTCAAGCGTATTTTAGAACCTTTTGTACTGAAGAAAGACGTGGTTTCAAATTTGAATTATATGTGGTATATTGTGTTAGTGATTTAGTGCTCTCAAAAATCAAAATATAAAACCACCATTTATCACGTTTTAAAGGTATAATCAAGCAAACAATGAAATTTACTCCTGAACCTTTTTCCGAGAGAGAATTTTCCGAGACAAAATTCACTTTTGTCAGATCAATAAGATAGTGACTTATTATATCTGCTTACTTAGTAGACATAGAACGTCATTTGAACGTTGAAACAATGTTGACACAAATATACAAACCTTCACTAAGTAAAGATTCTTCCTGTGGTGACGATGGTTAACTAATCAAAAGGACCAAAAGATTTCATTAAAAATCTGAAAAAAGAAAAAATAGGATTATTATAAAAAAATATATACTAAAATGGTTACAATCAATCAGTGTTTACTCTGTAATTACTAGAGATCGAATTTCAAAAGTTTGGAAATAAATTTAGTGGAAATAGGAGAAGATATACTTATCGTAAATATGTCAAAATTTTAAAAATTGAAATAAAAAAGCAAAACCGTGATAAATAATCAACAATTCATCTATCTTAAAAGATAAATCATTTTTCGAATGACCATGGTAAGTTTTCTACACTTAAGCGCTCGGGATCGAATTCGAAAGGAGGCTCGATCAATATGGAGGAGAGTGTTTTAAAAATTTGTTTCCTTTTATGGAAACTAATTATCTACTCATCTGCTTAAAAAAAGTCGAGCCTCCCTCCACCGAATCAGTATATAAAATTCTGTGTAAACTAGGAACAGTAATTTATAGGACGAAGCGAAGAATATTATGTACGAAGGTTAAGGTTTCTGTTTTTCAAGCATTTTTTATTTATGAATTATCTCAAATATATCCTCTCCCCAAATACCATAAATTTCCCACTTTTCAGTTTGCGAAACATTCTTCCCACACTCTTACAGAGTACGTTACATTTTACGTCTTTAAAGTATATAGAGTCAAGTAAAAGAAATATTGTCTTGATCAATTTAAATGATAAAAGGGTAGTCTCATCAACACGGCTGATTAATTTTCCAGACTTCTTAATCAAATCGCATTACTTACTACATAATCCTGGCAGAAAAAGTAATTATTGACCAATAAAGTGATCACAAACAAGAAGTTTATATCCAAATTGAGTGGCCGGTTTAGTTCAGTCCGTAGAGCGCTAGGCTCGCAATCGAAAGATCGTAGGTTCGATCCAGGTCATCATCCACTCAACTAATAAGTAGCACAAAACAAGTAAACTGAATTGTGTGGTTAAGTCACTGAGTACTGACAGCAGGGTGTGGCGCCCTGCTTCAGCCGCCAACGAAAGAGGGATAGACTCTTCTACTGTACGGCCGATATCAACAAGAGGCCTATTGAGGCCGATTAACTATAACTAGACTCAAGTCCTTTGGTCACTATATATATATTAGCTCTAAAAATGTCTACATAAGTTAAAAAATAAAACCACTAAAAATAAAAATTATATTTTAAGCATCAATCAAAATATACAGAAAAAATCGGATCTAAAAAAATTAAAAGTAAGAAACATTTTTCCATTCTTTTATAATAAAACGTCGAAAAGAATTAGGCTAGGCATCAGGTAATGTATCCTAAAGGGCAATGAATAGATGGTTTCGCCGTGACGTTTATTGTTATTGAATGCCTCGCTTATTCAAAATGTAAAAAGTCATTAAATCAAGAAATGATTTTGGCAGTTAAGATAAATTGCCTGCCAGAAATGGCAGGCATTTGTAAGGCATAAGATACACACTTTTAATGAGTTTTAGAAGTCATTAACAAATATGAAAAGATGAAAGAATGGTAAACGCCTCTGAGAATTGAAATTAGCTTTAAGAGTTGTAAAGTAAACAGAGCCATAAGTAAGATGTAAACAAACGAAATCATCTATAAATCACAACATAGTCAGTATAAAATACACTGGTCTGGAAATGTATTGATATATATTTTTGTCAACTTTTTCTTTGTTTAAAAACAAAAGTCAAATGTCAATTTGCTCACTTATTGATCACGTTACCAATATGTTCTCTTGGCATTGGTCTATTTTTTATCACATGATCAATAAGTGAGCAAAACGAACCAATTTGCGTATGCAAAGTTCAAAATGTAAACAAAAGGCAAAAACAAAAGACTTCCAGACCGGGGTTTTTATACTGACTATGATCTCAAATAATCTTAAACAATAACGCAAAAAACGCTCATAATGTCTTCTGAGATTTAAGCATTGCGATACTGTATCAATGTTTTGGAAACGCGAGGCGAGAAATTATGTTTATACTATTTACTACTTTTTATCGGAAAAAACTTAGCCGGACAAAACAATTCTCCAGACACAAGATTTTAGTCACTTTCGTCCGATAAGGTATTACTTCAGAGGCGGATACAGAAGCATGCAGAAGGTACTCAAAAGATTCTTTGAGGGAGAATATTGACTTAACCAAATAAGGATCGAACATGAGCATGAGCAAAAGCAACACTCTCCGTCAAAGTTTTTGAGAACCTTCTGTATCCGCCCGCTACAATGCGATATTGAAAAAACACAACCAAAAAAAAAGAAAATGTTATTACAAACATAACAACCTACAACAAACTGTTCAAATAAATAAAACTAAAAGCAAAAATTTCAATATTATTGCTATGACTGCATCAAAAAAAATCAAAAAATAGTATAATTGCGTTGAGAATACACAGCAATTAACATGTTTAACAGCTAATGATCTATCGCTAATTTTTCTTAAGTTAATCCCGGGAGCTAACCTACCATAATATCAGTAAACAAATCTAGAGATATTACCAAAGTTGCACGAACCGCGGCTTATCCGTAACAATTTAAGAGATTGAAAGTAGCGTTTACAAAAGATGACGGATGATAACTTTTACGCCTTGTTATTATGTTCATAGTATCCATTACGTAATCTTTTAAATGGAAACATCCCAAAAAAATCGTGTGTTTACTACTAGTTTTGAAACTTTAACAACAAAACTAGTGCCAAATACCCAACTTTTCATAGAGTGTTTCCGTATAAAAGATTACGTAATGGTTTTCTTATCATTAGAAATTTAGACTTATGTTCAATCTTCTACCTCTACTACGTAAATATACAATAAAAATGATATTAACATTACCATAAAATCAGCCAGCGCACCTATTTCACACGAGAAAATACACATGCATATTATTCAGGGTTTTTGTTTAGATTATGGAATACTGTATGGAGGACGCTTATTAAGAGTGCTTCAAGTCAAGAACAGAATGATGTAAATCAGTTATAAGAAAAGAACAAAATGTAACATCATCTATACTATATTTTTTAGCTCTGACGATGACCTCTTGTCGCGAAGGTCGAATATAGTTTTTATATAAACATGAAGCTTCTGATGCTTTTTTGCGTCATTAAACGGCTATCTATACCATAATAATTACATTTATCTGGACCCTTTTTCTAGGGGTGTTTTTGTTTTCACCCGTAGGGCCTCCATTTTCTACGGATAAAAAATTTGCTGCGACGCTGGCTAAGCCAACTAGTCAAGATATGATACGGATTTTAGAGCTGCCAAATTGAGCCCATTGAAGTTTTCCGTAGTAAAGTCTCTTAAACGAGTTTGGAGAACGAAGCAGCGAGACAAAAATTTGTCTCTTTTATTCAAGCAATTTTTAGAGACTTTTGTACTAAAAAACGACATGGTCTCAATTTTGTCATGATATGCTACATGGAACTCAGGGTCCTGGCAAGAACTTTTCAAATTGAGTTTTGATATCATATGAATAATCGCTCTAGATTGAGCACTCTTAATAGCTGGTCATAAAACAACCCTGAGACTATGAGCATACAAATATAAATACAAATACATTATCCCTCCTACTTAAAAGGTCTCTTTTCTTCACGTTTTTGGAAAAGAATTGGCACACGCTAACACCCTTTGCCATTTTGGAGGTCCAGCGGGACATCAGGGCCGTTCCCGAAAGTAAGATATCCAAACGGGTAAAAGCAATTTTAGTTTGATAAAAAAAACCCTATAAATTACTAGCTAATGCAAATAAATTATATGCTTATATAAAAATCCTCATAAAAACCACCATAATACCACTTTAAAATACACGTTTCTTATTAGAACACTAAGACCAAACACATTCTTTAGATGTTCTTAAATTTTCTAAATCCTTAAGAAGAATGTTCTTATTTTTACTGAAAAAAGCTATTTTTCGGTCAATTTTTTAAAAATAAGTTCTCACTTTTTTTTTGCGTTATTGAAGTTTCGTGTTTTTTAACATGGTCTGTTCTTAGGTATAAAATAAAAACGTGTATCCTTAAAACCAAAGAATTCCATTCATGTCTGTGAGATGACATTTACAAAACCTTACTACTTGAGAAACACAATGCATCTACATGACCCACAAGAGAGACTTTGGTTATCGAATTTCTCTATAATTTGGACAATGAGCTTTTCCAGAAAAAATATCCTAGGATATCTAGGGGGTAGGAATTTGAAGAATAAGGTTATCCAGGATATCCAGAGGGGACTGGGTTCGAAATTTTCAAATTTTTCACGGATCAATTCTGGAAAAGCCCAATTTCCGATTACCCACGACTGTTCTGTATTATGTCTCCAGTCTCTAGTATCTGCTTCGATCATCCAAACACTTTATCCAATACAATCTCAATCAAACAAAAGCACCTACCGAGACTAAAAAACCATACCAAAAAAGTTACTTTCCACCAAAAACCATTCTGAAAATCAAACTATAGTACAAAAGACAGTTTGATTTTGATTTCTGCCTTTACTCATCTGAACTGAGGTGAAAAACGGTGCCGTTAGACTGGAGTCGTCCAACAGATGCGGCTGCATGCTATCATTAGATATGTGGTCGCTGACTTCGGTTAAGTTTTCAACTTTCAGTCCCTCTCGATAGCGAATGGGTCCTAGCCTGTGTACTCGGTCTTCATTCTCAACGTAGGTAATATCGGTTTTCTTTAAGACGCAAAGCTCCCTAGCTGGCGGTTCAAGTGTAATGAAAAACGTGTTCTCTTCCAGAACAACTCGGCATTTCTCTTCAACGTACACACATTCCTGTTTCCATGAGTGCAACCGATTCTGAACAACCGTCAAATTTCCATAAGTCCTAATGAACAGACTCGGCGAAGCGTGACTCAATATATCGTTCAGTTTGATTAGACCAAGACCTCCACTGTAGATCCCATACTCTTTGTTGTCATAAATCCCGTTATTGTGTATGGAACAACAGACTCCAACCTCGACGTTGATTCCGGATAGTAAATTATTCCGGATGGTGTTCCGTTCGATTGTGATTTCGTTTGATCGCAGCAGGGTGATTCCGTGTTTGGAGTTACCCGAAATACGGTTTTTAGAGATAACAATCCCTTCTTTACCATCGTAAAGGATTCCACATCCTCGATTATTTTCGACGTGGTTTGATTCGATTTGAGCGACTGTTTTCTCGGGTTTGGATACTGAAATAAAAATAACATTAACAAAATGAGAAAAGAAAATATTCAACTACCCCCTATTTTGCCAAGAAGTAGTTTTTTATAATGAAATTTGGGGTTTTTGCTTGAATGGGAAGAAAAAATGGAGCAAATTCAATAATATGATAGCTCAAAGTCAAGGTTTTTTTGAAGTATCAAAATATTGAAATGCAAATGACAAGTTTTGTTACAATCAAAACAGGCAAAGTATCTGAAAGAGCCACCAGGTCTCTCAGTAGCGAGGTTACGTCAAGCGAGGTAAATCGGGCGACGATGGTGAGATGTAAACGAGAACGTTCAAACAGCCAATCGAGCGTCCAAGATTTTGCGGGTCAGCGGTCGCGGGTCGCTATCAACCGTCCTCGATCGATTTATCTCCCTCGCTTAACATAACCTCGCTAGTCTCGCATACCGTGAATGTATCTTGATTCGGGTTCGATTTCTGGGAGAGCAAAGTTTAACGGGGCAATCGGGAAACCATCTTCTTCGAAAATGAAACCGTCATGTCCACCTCCGACTGCGCCACCAACACCCGCCCCACCGCCTCCGGCACCACCATTTCCACCATATTGGTGGTCATGCTAAAATAAAAAGAATAAAACATCTATAAATTAGCAAATTGATTTTCAGGGTTTTACACATTAGCCAAGGTTTTTCCAAATAGCCCAATGTTGACAGAATTTCCCCTTTCTTCTCTTATTGTCTGTGGATGAGCTGGAGTTTTTACAAGAATTGGTGAGACAGCGTTTAATGTGTATTTCACAGAATGGTGTATAAGGTCAAAAATATACATATAGGTGCCTCATAGAAGGTCTTTCTCTGGCCCGTTTTGAGTTTCGGAAAAAATACATGAACCCGCACAGCGAAAATGTTATTTCTTAATTACATGTATTCTTTTGAAAACAACGAACGTGACAATTAACTTTTATTGCTTGGTGTCATAAAATGGTTAAACCTTTTATAAAACAATGTCCCAAGAGACATTGCATGGCTCTGTCTGGGGTTTTAGGTCCCACTGAAATCTAGGTACCCCCTAAAAATAGACATTCGTAGATACCCCCTGTGAATAAATACCCCTAAAGAACACACATTAGTAGGTATCCCCAGTGATTTGACACCTCGTGTAATTTAAGGAAATCCTTACTAGACACCCATGAATCTCATAGAATTGAGGCTTTCAAATTCTCTAAAATAGATCTTGGATCATTTAACAACTTGGCCTTTGCTACTGTAGATATCTTCAGCCCCCAGACCTTACAAATCAAAATATAGGTACCCCTTGAAATCAAAGGTACCCCCTAAAATTTTGTTAAATTCAAGCCCCCATCGTTTTTAAGGAAAGTTTTGGGTGTAGCCCATCCCCCCTGCGGCGGGGGGGGGGGAGTAATGCTATGGAATTGGCTTTCTTTTCCAGATGACAATAAAAAGAAATGCACTCCACGTAGAAGCTTATTAAAAACACGCTTGCACACAAAACCTATCTAAACGTAACAAACCCTACAATCGTCAGCTACATTAAAAAGTAGGGTTTGGTACAGGCTAGGTCATTCTGGAATTAAAATTTCGATTTAATAACTCGAAATTTAATAACTCGAAACGCCTTTTGCATTTTTTTCAATTCGAGTTAGTAACTCGAGTAAAAAGCAAATTTAAAGTTATTTTGAGTTGTTAACTCGGAAAATGACGTCAAAATGCTCAAAACTCGATATTTTAACTCGATAGCGTCATACCTGTCGAGATGAAGGATCATTGGGAATGAGATGTGATTCAAATTTCCGATCGTGTTCGTGATCGCTACTGCTTACAAACGCGATACCATTGCTCCCCGAATAGATGATTCGATTGCTATGTACCAGAGGGTAGGAGCCGTCTAAAATCCATATCCCACAACCACTGTTACCTGAAATTGAAAGAATTATTGCATAATCTTTTTAGAAGATGTAGTATAGGTTTGAAAAGACTGAATTGTTATAATATTGTAAAGTACAGCACAGCAAATAAAGGTGGTGACAGAGAACGCCAGGCTGACTTTCTGAGGAATGACAACATTTATTGGCTTCAAAGATCAAATAATGTGCCAAATAAAAAGAATTCAAGATTTCAAATTACCTTCAATCGTGTTATCGAGAATGACACTTTTGCCTCGATCACCAATCACTATGCCATCTGATTGTCCATTCTTTATAATATTATGAGAGATGACCGGGTTACCGCCATGGCGGACATCAATTCCCGCCCATTCCATGCCTGTGATAACGTTTTGTGTGATGTGACCACGCCCATTTTCTGTAACCGCTATCCCAGAAGCTTTTCCGGAGCAGATGAAATTGTTTCTGAAAGAGATAAATTTTCTGTTCACTAAATGCACGATTTTCATGTAAACCAACAGGCACGAAATATTGTTCTAACGCTGAAGTTTTCCGTAGTAAAGTCTCTTAAACGAGTTTGGACATCGAAGCATTGAGACAAAAATTTGTCTCTTTTATTCGAGCGATTTGTAGAGACTTTTGTACTAAAGAACGACGTGGTATCAAAATTGAGAGATAAGAATGTTGTTCCAACGTCAGAAAGTTATTTGGACGTTGAGATAATGTCCGAATAACGTTCTGTGTCTGCTGGGTATATTTTTTTATAAGAACATTGTGACTGAAGAAAGCCTTAGTATGTTCTTAACTTGTTTTTGGATTTCAGAGTTTTTTCAGTTTGTACTTATACAACCCAACAGATAGGATTGCGTCTGTCAAAAAAATACTCAAAGTGGAATGAAATTTTATATGCGGATGATACCGGGTGTCCCAGAAAAAAGTTTCGGTGTTTGGCGGCCTCCTGGAGCCGAAAAAATAGCTTTTTGATTAATATTTTTATTTCATTAGAGAGAAGAAAGTCTAACTAAAACTTTGAGGTATAACTTTTTAAATTCGGCTCAGTATTCACCAAGTTATAAGCTTTTTAAGAAAAAATCATAGTTCGAAAAGTGTAAAAATACGTCAAAAAAGGGATATCAAATTTTAAGCAATTAATTTCAAAATTGCACTCTTTTTAAGAGTTTTACGACTTTATCAATGGTTATAATGGTTTGAAAAATAGTTTTCATAAAATAGAAATAAGTAATAGAAAAAACAGAAAAAAAACAGCAATTTTTGGCAATTTTTCAAAAACAAATTCTGTAAAAAATCAAAAAATGACTAATTTGATACCTCTTTTTTTATGTATTTTTGCATTTTTTTAAAATTGATTTTTACTTTAAAAACTTACAACTTACAACAAAATACTGAACCGAATTTGAAAAGTTATAGCTCTAAATTTAAGTTAGACTTTCTTCTCTCTAATGAAATAAAAATATTTATCAAAAAGCTATTTTTTCGGCTCCAGAAGGCCGCAAAAAACCGAAACCTTTTTCTGGGACACCCGGTAATTGGATTAAATCAATAAAGCAATTCCAAGAACTTAGAACAAAAGCGGTCCTTGTTTTTACTGACAAGGGCTTAAAGTCTTCATAGCATGTTCTTAATCTTCAGGCTTTTTATGTTTTGATAGTGTTTGCTCTTATATATAAGAAAATAATAATCTTTTAACAGGGGCCTTGGTGAAATAACCGTGTACCTATGTTTTACATGTCCGTTGTACTTTTCAGTGTTTGTTGGATCCTTGTTCACCGTTGACCACGTGTCAAAATCGTAACCCTGGTTACACGTGTACACAATGCCCACCAGGTTTCCAAGGCAACGCCGTCTTTGGACGTGGAAGACATCTTGCTGACAATAATAAACAGGTAGAACTTGACGAGCCACTCGATGGTAATCATATAATTCATCTTCCTATTCATCATCTTTTAGTACGAAAGTTTCTAAAAAATCGCTTGAATAAAAAAGGCAAATTTTTGTCTCGATGCTTCTTTCTCCAAACTCTTTTATAGCAAGGTTACGAAAGGGGCTATTTAGGACATAAGTAGATGTGGTACCCGCCCGATTCCTACCCTTTCTCGGCTGCCATCCTAAAAGTTTGAGAATCAGACGAGTGACAAACTTGAGTCAACCTTTGACTCAACCAATCGGATTGCTTTAAGATGACGTAAATAATCAGAAAGTTCGATGTTAATAATCACTTTTGATAATTGTGAATAATCTGAAGTCTTAATAGTGGGAAAAACAGCTTCTACTTTGCTCGATGATGGGAGAAGAATCTCTCGAAACGTAGCCAAACATTAAATCTCGTGATTCAAGCCACAATAAACTTCCAATAGCAATATGACGTAAATAGTTTATCGTTTCTGTAAGAAATTATTGTCGCGAGAAAAGAAAGTTAACAAGAAGCCGTAACGGCGTGAAGGCCCAGCAGGTAACCACGGTAACCACGGAGCGAGAAACTTTTATTTTGTGTAGAGGATGAGAAGCCTCTTGCTAGATTGAAAATTTAGTATTTCGACTTGAAAACAATAAAATCGTTAGATTCAACTCCTCGAGACCAGGAGAGGAGAGGAGGTATATAGTCTTTTATAAAGTTTTATAGTTGCTTAAAATTGCTGATTCAGCAAAAATGTAAGGCCAGTAGCATCTTAGGCCCTAAAATTACCATAGTCCATAGAATGACATTTTACCCTAAGTTTGCAACGAAAAATTGCATAGTTTTTTAGACATCGACCTTTCTGACTATAATGCATGTAAACAATATCTTACAAAAAAATTATAAAAATCAATTAAGCACGATGAATAAGTCAATAAGATTCCATTAAAGCTTATAGCATGATTCTCTCTTAAATCCATCAGAAGAAGAAAGAAAGTGTCATCAAACTTAGTAAAGAATACAGAAAAACTTGGAAAAGTCAATTTGCAAAGGTTTATATACCCCAAAAGATATTTAGGTAAAATTAAGCCCATTACCACATAATTCAATAACTCGCAAAATTAAATTCCACAAAATTTCCTCTTCTGAAACACTGAATCGCCAAATTAAATTCTGCAAAAGTTTCTTCCAGTTCAATAGAAGAAATGTAAGTGTTTGCCATTTGTCGCAGTGAAAATAAATTCACAAAGGAGCAACGTGTTAAAATACTTGATATTCCAAGAAGGTAAATTTTATCATAATTCCAACATCACATCACAGTGAAAAACAGACCAGCCTGAAAAACATAATTTTTGTCATATAATCTGGTGAAGATTACTCCAGACTGCCTTAATCGAAATATTTGATTACCGAATTTAATCGAACTTAATCGAACGACAAAAGTGCAATTAATTTATGATCGAATTTTTAAAAAATCCAAAAAATTGTAAGAATTCCAATAAGTTCGATTAAGTTCGACAAACGATTATGTTCGACAAATTAGGTTTGATTAATTTTGATCGAACTGCGATATTGCAAAAAATTGTGAGAATTCAATTAAAGCTCGATTACCGAACGTAATCAAATTAATAATCGGCCGACAATATTCTAAAAAACTAAAAAAAACTGTTCGATTTATAGTTCGATTTTAGACGGTCTGGTCTGAAGTAGTAAAAAACTCGAAATCCAGAAAAACAAAATTTTCAACCATAATTATTTACTTCTGAATGCTAACTGCATGTTAATTACTTGATCAATTTTCAGTGCTTTATCATAATTATCTCCAACGTCCAAGTCTCCAATAGAAGAAATGTAAGTGTGTCCACCATCGGGCATCGCATCATCGCAGTGAAAAACATAACTTTTGCCTAACTTGATGAAAGATTCTTCACTCATCCTCAAATTTAGACAGGAACTGTACTCTAATATACTTTATTAAATTCCAGTAACATGGTACATGCAACAGTGACAAGCGTTAATAAGAAGTGTGGCAATATCAAATTCTCACAATTTATATCTACTGTGGCTGAAAATAGACCTGAATTAATAGGCATTAATTATGCCTGCACAGCAGAAAATAACCGGCAACTGATAACAAATTGTTGATTTTTGTTATTGGCACACCTTGCTTCAAAAAGAAAGATATTTTCAAGGACCTGGCGAGCTACCTTAAAGGTACTAATTTTCGCGCCATTTCGCGCAGAGGCCGGAAAATGCGCGAAATTTAGTACCAAAATTATGCACAATGTTAAGGTGCGCAAAAATTAATACTGAATTTTTGTAGAATTTTTGTAGAAAATTATGAAATAACCCAAAATCATGAAAAATTGAGTGTAAAAGTGGTATTTTTTGGAGAATAAATGCCTTGTGCGCGAAAATTAATACAAAAGATTTGAAGAAAATTCGCTTGTGCACGAAAATTAATATGCGCAAAAATTAGTACCTTTAAGGTAGATGTTTTATCAGGCATTAAAATGCGTGATCTTCCAGAGCAGTAATTTAATTTATGCTGGAGTAAACAGTAATGTATGCTTGGGAGAAAATGTTATTCAACAGCTCTATACCAGACGGTTCCGTAGATGGCCCTTTCTCCGTCACCCCTCCCTCATTCTGTCACCCCTTTTTATTTGGCAGAAAATATCTATTGATAGTCTATTGATAGTTAAATATGCAACTTTGACCTTCCACCTTTCCACCTATTATAAAAAATTACCTAATCAAAAATAGAAAGAGCCTTTATTAGAAAGGAGTGTCGGAATTAGGGAAGGGGTGACGGAGATAGGGCCATCTACAGTATAAACTAATCAACAAAACCGTTCAATAGTGACAAATAAAGATTGACAGTAAAAGATAAGGTTGTTACCGTCAGGTTGCCTAATCCTGACCACCCCTGTCTAATCCCTACCCCCTCTAATCTGCAGGAAATATTGGTCTTTACTTTACAAACTTGATTACAAAAGAAAGAGATGTGGCAAAAGTGTCTTGAAGCAAGTAAAGCTATTTTTTGAATTCTCACGCCAGCCAATTATTTTCTCTGTATGCTGACTATATGACTTTCCTAGTTATCTCATAATTGCGGTAATTGCGACAGTTATCGATTAACATCAATTGATTATCAATTGAAATCGATACAAACATATTATACTAGGAGGGTGATGATGCTCCAGAATTCGTCGATGCAAAAAGACAACTTTTTTGTGCAGTGTTCCAGTGTGGGGTTCTAGCGCGTGAGGTTGCACCAGAGCTATTCCGGTGTTTCCAGTGCAGGATTTCCACAACAACAGCTGAAAGCACTCGCTGTGCTAAACTTACGAAAAATAACTGCGCACGCGCAAATTTATTCGCTATTGATTGGAAACCACGTTGGACTCGAAAACCATAACGGTACAAACTCTAAAGGTACAAACTCAGCTAAACACAAGTCGCAGTGTTTGTAAACATGCTTCATGTCCGTTTGCACATTTGATAGTTTCTTGGTTTTCTTGCACAAAGTTCATTGCAGTAAAGACGTGTTTGTATAATATTTGTTTTTATTAACACTGTTAAATGGATTTCTAGGCGTTTCTAGGGTGTTAGAAAAGCTCACTAAAAACCTTGCACTGGGAGCACCTGAAAGGGTTTCCTGGTGCGAAAACAGCCTTTAAAAAGCTGCCCCAGAAAGCACTGGCAAATTCCGGAGCATCGTCACCCTCCTATTATACTGCATCGATTGGCCATAGATTAATCATTAATTCAATATCAACAGGCCATTTTTCATGCCTTTTTAAAGGGTCTGATTATCGAATGCTGCCCCTTAAAAACTTTTCTAGATATGTTAGAATTTGTAGCAAAAACACTCTTTTTGTACAAATCTACCCCAAAAAGTGCCCTTTTTAGTTTCCATCGGACGCTGCCCTGCCTTTCTAAAATTTGGCCTGATCAATGTTATCGATTACCTTTGATTACAATGAAACCAGGTAAAATGGGATCACCAAATATCATTCTGGTCTTCTTTTTGAGAACAAGTTTGTTTTGACGATTTCACTTTCAATCACACATCAAAACCAAAACAAGAGTGAACATATCAGATTACTCTAATGCAATTAAAAAAAACATTAAAGTTAAAGTTGTAAAATGTCTACTTCAGTTCATTGTCATTTTGTTTCGTTTCTTGATCTCTAGAGATCCGCAAAGTAAAAACACTCAACATTCACAAGATCTTGGAAGGTCATCAAAATGGCGTGTTTTTGGCTTCCCATGTTTGACGGGAGGTTCCCATGTTACACGGTTTCACGGTAGTATTGATTGATTTTCCGTATTGAAATCAACAAAATGACTATGCCTGGTTTGGTGTTATTTTTCTTTATGCGATTATTTATTTTTTACAACCAGTGCTTTATTAACTAGTTCTAAGCCTTTTCTAGGCTACATCATAATTTCCTTCGTGTGTAAACTCCTTCTCTTCAGACTATGCATTTTGCTCTGAAAATGAATATGAAACAGCAAGATTTACTGCACATGCGCATTACAATTTTCTTTTGAAAACAATAAAATAATAGAACAATAAACTGCGTCGACCAATCAGTTTTAGAAGATTAAAATGTTTATTGTTAAATTTCTTTTGTTAAAGACACATTTTCTATGCGCTCATCCAGTACTTTTCAAAAGAGTTTCACCTGACAGTGGAGGAAAATACACATATTTTTTGTTTTTAAAAATCGCTTGACATTTACATATTACCAATATGAGTGAGTGCTTCAAGTTATGGGTTGGATCCCTCTAATAAAATATTGCTTTGAGGTGGGATCCTGTTTTTAGCCCAGCAACTTAGGCGGCCATCGAAAAATTGCTCTATTCGTGTCACCTGCCCGCATCATATTTTTCACTGATTTTCCGGTGCGGAGATGTAGAAAAAATCTGGGAAAACCCAGAAGAAACGACTTAGTTCTTCAAATGTGTTATTTTTTCTTTGGGGTATAGGGGTTTCAGGCGATATTTCAAAAACCCGGAAATTTTTCCGGCCGCCCGCCCACATCAATTTTTGAGACCTTCTACGACGCGAACAGAACTATTTTTCGATGGCCGCCTAAGAGTATAAAAGAAGGGTAAAGAAAAGTAAGAAATCAGTTGAAGTTCCTCCTTCATGGAGTGATGACATGGCAGTTTATAAAAGTACATCGATTTTTGCATCAAAAAAAATTCTGCTCATCAGTTACGGAACAAAAGAAAGTCATAAAAAAAACAAAAGAAAAACCGAAAAACC